>PVJS01019453.1:0-16996 GCA_004027185.1 Glis glis | reverse complement strand
CTAAGTCAGACTTTTTTGAAACACAGCAAAACACACATATTTAAAATATGTTGAAGGGCTTCTTTTCTATATATGACATTTAGGCATTTCACTCTTCTATTTCGACTTCATTGTCAGACCTATTCAAGCTTCTGCCACACCATTTGAGTTTCATTAATTAGTAAATAAATGGAAATATAGACTCAAGCCAGTCTTTTTCCATTTCTGGGATGCTTTAGACTTAAGTCATTCTCTGGTTTCTCCACCTTTATCTTCTAAAACCACTAGATGGCACTAATTGTTTGATATTCTCTTTCTGTCTGACATTCTACCCCTGGCTTCCCATCCAAAAATTGATTTGGAATTGAGGGTGATTATCTGGCAACTTTACCCGCTGACACTGAGAGTTGACATCTCTTTCTGAAATGAATTAAAGCTTTTTTTTTTCATTCTGTTTTTATCTTTAAAAGACTATTACATCATTTTTCTCTTCCTTTGATTCCCCAGGGGCCTTTTCAAAGCCATTAGAACTTCGGCATTTCAAGATGTTTCCCACCAATTAGAACTACCTTCTCTAAAACATTCTGTGCTTTTCCAGCAAACGCACGATCCGTGGGAAGCTTTGATGCCTATCTGGGTGCTGGCCACTGAAGCATTTTTAGAGTAGCAAAGCGATTGTGTTAAATACCTTCCAGTCATAGAGCTAGATGCTTGTCCTCCGTTGCTTCAGAGAAATCACATTTATGGGCTGATGTATCAGTCGTGGGTCATAAATAGCACAAGGACTGCAGTCAATAAAAGATTGGACCAATGCATTGCTTGGCAGTATGGGATTTGGGAGAAGTATTTTTAAAGGCGTAATAAAATGTAACTGTGTTTTAAAACTGTCTCTTGAAATAAGCACAGTCATTATATTAGCAACTGAGCATACTAGCACGAAGCACAAGAAAGACATTCCCAGGAACACTGAAGTCCTACCTTTGTATTCCCTTGGTGCAAAACATACTATTACTGTTCATTTTTGTAGCTGTGTTTACTGTGCGTAAGATTACAGGAAATGAATCAAGGAGTATGAGCTATTATGTTTATCATTTAGATCAAGAGGAAAGAATGTGCCTGGTTATCACTGAGGGATCCCCTCTGCCTTCTTAGAAATCACCATCAGCGCTTGTGTAGAGCGTGCACCATCTGACGGTTCATTGTACACACCTACACCTCTGTTTCTATCCAAAGCCACACTTGGGTTGAGCTTCCCCCAATCTAAAATTCCATCCCAGGATATATCAACCTTCGAACTGTTTTATTACAGCTCCTACAGTGAAGATTGTCAAGAACACAAGGCTTCCAATGACATGGATTTTCCTTGTGATGACAAGGGAAAAGAGAAGAAAGGGAGACCAACCCTCCAAGCCCAGCAGGCTGTACTCCAAGTCGGCCACCGCGCTGCTACTGACTCGGGTTGGAGACACATGGGTCTGTCCAAGGATGAACAGGAGGGAAAGAGTGGCCGGCGTTGCACAAAACCCAAGCGTACATTTCATTAAATGAACGAAAGAGGCTGGATCACAGGCTGAGTTTGTGTGCTCCCTGGTTTTCTTGTGGCTCTGTTTATCTGCTTCCTGATGAAGGACTGTATATTTTCACGTGGCATCCCCAAAGCCTTGGCTGCCATGTCTAATATCCCAGCCACCGTGTCAAGTCCCAGAGCACCAAGGTTCATGCAGTTCACCATGGGTGGCAGGTGGTGGCCCCGGGACTCTTGGCTCTCTGGGCAGAAAGGGAGATTCTTTCTCCTGGGCAGGGAGGGCGTGAGGGGGCCAAGCCCAGAATGCACTGGATGTTTTAGGCACAGTGGCTCTTTGAAACATTTCTAGAGTAGTTTCTCATACAGTGAGAAGAAAGCAAGGAACCAACTCAGTCCCTGGAGATGGAGTGTTAGAGAGAAAATGATGCCGTGCATTTCTAACACATCTGTCTTCCAAAACACTTCTTATTTGTACTTATTTTTTTTTCTTACCAAATTAACCACCTTTGGGTCTGAATGTGGGAGAAAAACGTTCAGAGGTTCTTCTGATTGAGGACTTCTTAAGCATTTGTTTCAAATTGAGTCTGTCAAACTCTTTCTCAGAATGCCTTACAAATTCGCATAGACTTCCTGGCTTTTGCCCAAAGAAAAAGAGATGGAAGATAGTCATAATGACAATATATAGATTCAGACCAGAGTTCTGAATCTTGAAAGAGTTTATCTATTTTCCAACAGAAAGGATAGAGTGTGGTCAATAGGTGTGTGTGTGTGTGTGTGTGTGTGTGTGTGTGTGTGTGTGTTACATGTTATGGCACAATTATTTCATATTCCAAGAATTCTCTTCCTCTGGAAAGTCTACTTTGTTGGAAGTAGACTCACCTTTTCTAAATATTTTTGGATATCTTCACTAGACTTTCCTTTCACGGGGCCTTTCCATCTGGCCCACTTATACAATTAGGCTACCAATAGTCAATGTAACTCTTCATTCGCTGCAGTCTTTAACTTAGTACTCCACAGTGATTTTGATGATCTCACCACGGTCGGCTTAAGCCAGACAACTGGATCTGCCGTTTACCTGAGTGGGTGCCAGGAGGGGAACATGTACTATATTTCAGGGAAAACAGACTGATTTGTTCAGGTGTGAGCCGGGGCTTCTCCACTGCCAACGCATTCCAGTTTGACAAGCTGTTCCAGGAAAATATAATTTTGGAACCAGTCGGTTGGGCTCTAGGTAGGAGAGGCCGCTTAATTACTCTCAGGTGGTCAAAGTAGGCTGGGGAAGAACAGGGCGCTAGCCTCCCAGCAACCGAAGGTGCCTGGAGCAGGTAGCCTGACCCAGCACCCACGCCCTCTTGCAGGACAAGATGTGGGAAGTAAGGGAAGGAACTGGGCCAGGTCTGTTTCACCACAGAAGTTACTGGAAAGTGCCAACACTAAGTCCTGGGCAGACAGGAAAGGAGGCACTAGGCGAGGGTATAGCAAACCTGAATCCGATCAGATTCCCAGAGATCTTATCGCTGCTCGGTGCTACCTCCCTGTCTGCATTCCTGCCCCTCTCCTGCCACTTCCCATTACTTTATCTCCCACTTGAAAAGGTTTCATTGTTTAATAATCTGCAGCATTGCTACTAATGAATCCAGTCCAGTTTTTTCTGATCTGTAAGACAAGTATGTGCTGAAACTGCTTTCTCCTTCATTTCGCTCCACATAAGCATGATCAAGGCAGAGGGCAATGGGAGAGAGAGAGAGATAAAGAGAGAGAGAGAGAGAGAGAGAGAGAGAGAGAGAGAGAGAGGAGAAAGAGAAAGCATGAATGAGCAGGGAAATTCACAAGGCCACAGATTCGCTTTGTTGAGATACTGGGTTATACTCCAAACACTCAGTTAAAAGTCCAGAAATTTCACCAAGCTACATTCTATTAAAAATCAATTCATCTCCAGCTGTGTTCCCAAAGCACACTCTACTCTGAAAAAGGATCAAGGACCACTAAAGGCTGAAGAAGATAATTTCAGGGCTTTAAGTTAAAAGGCAAAAGACCATATTACCATCACTCACGAGAGGAAACCTAGTTTATATAGGTGCCAGTTTTCAAGTTTATGGGTGGATATGATGACAAAATGGAGAAACCATCTGAATTTATAAGCTAAGCCTACACAGAGATCATGAAAAACACAGTTTTGGAAAGGGGGAGAGAGACAATAAAAATCTACCAACAGGAACAAGAACAACAACCAAAGAGTTCTACTTCATGGCCAGGATTTCTCATAGAGCCATGTCACAAAGAAGTTTCACAGAGATCAGAGCTAGACCCAAATGTTAAGTACATCACTAATGACAATCAGTCTGTCTGAGGTGGTATCGACATGCACGAACTAGTTTGGCTCTTTGACACGTATGAAAATCATTTTAGTTCTAAGAACAGATTAAATTTGCAAGAGCCCTTTCCTCCCCTACATATCGCCAAACAACTGGCTTAGCTATTTCTTTTTTTTTACCACTCTGTGAGCATAGGATAAATAATCATATGTATATTCAGAACACAAAGGGAAAATAATAATGCCTGAAGCATGTGAATAAGGCTAAGCCAAAGCCCAAGGCACTGTTGAGTTGTTGAGAATCTAGCAGGGGCCAGTGAAGGGATGTGGCCAGTGTCATTCGCTATAACACAGCAATTGCTTAGCCAAGATGCCAAGTGCTAGTTTTTTATTATTTTCCTCATCTTTAAAACAGATGAATGGATCACAAAACTATGGGATATGTACACAATGGAATTTTAAGCAGCCATAAAGAAGAACAAAATTACATTATTTGCAGGGAAATGGAGGGCACTGGAGAACATTATGCTAAGTGAGATTAGTCAGTCACAAAGAGTGAAAAGCTGGATGTTCTCCCTAATATGTGGAAGCTAGGGAGAATGGGACTTAGAAGGGAAACCGAGACAGAGAAGGAGAAAACTTTAGTTGAGCAAAGAAGGCAAACTAACTGAGGGAGATGGGAGGGGGGAAGAGGGAAATACACTAATGCACATGATGTGTACACACAAACTTATCAGAGTCAATCACTATGCTGAGCACGGAAAGGAGGGAAGGGGGAAGGATATAGGGTGGGATTTGAGGGAGGGCTAAATGAGCAATGTGTGCATGCATGCTTCTGATACCCTGACACTTATCAAAACGTATAACTACAATGCACCAATAAATGTAATAAATAAAAATAAATAAATAAATAAATAATTGCATGCAAAAAAATAAAGTAACATCTTTCAGAAAAAAAACTCATTAACAGTATCTCTCATCTACTTCACAAAAGCCTTTTGAAGAATAAAGCAGCATTTGGAAGCCATAGTGTGAAAGAAATTTTATAACTGCAAGATTTTATTTCATATAAAAAATTTTATGTATGTGTGGTACTTGGGATTGAACCCAGAGGCATTCTACCTTTGAGCTATACTCCCATTCCTATTTTACTTTTTATTTTGAAACAGGGCCTCACTAAGTTACAGATGGCCTCACTAAGTTGCTCAGGCTGACTATGAACCTGCAAACCTCCAGTCTCAGCCTCTCAAGTACTGAAAATACAAGCATGTGCCACCTCGGGTAGCCAAAAAAAAAAAATTACTTAATTTAGATTTATACATAATCCTTCATCTAATGTACAACTCCCCCAAGAAGAGGGAGCACATTTAGTCTGCCAAAAGAATAAAACAAGTAAAATAGCCAGTTTTGTAAATAATAATGAAATTTGATTTTAAAGCAATATAAATATTTCACTAATTCAAAAAATCATGAAATTCAGTCCTATGGAGAGTGTAATGCAACAGACATTACTGGGTATTGTAATTCGGATCAGTCATGGGAGAAGCTATTTAAAAATAGATATCTAATGGTTTTTTAAATTCCTAACAAAATAACCTAAAGTATAAAAGAAGTTTTAAGTGCAGAGATGTTCAGCAAAGAACATTACAGTAATAGAAAAGTTAGAGGCAATTTTAATATCTTCTAACAGTGTGGCTGAGCATATTATAATACAAATTTAGAATCCTTATAATACAATAAACACTGTGCTTATTTTCCAAGAAGCCGTGAAGCTTACAATATAATGTAATCTTAAAAGTAGAATGCAATTTGAAAAACACAAAATGGCATGTATGGTATTATCATAACCATGTTTAAAGCTGAATATGAATGAAGACAAAATGGCATATGTCAAAGTAATAATAATTGCTATATTAGGAAAATGAGATTAAAGGATTTCCCCTCTCTGGTCCATATTGTCAATGTGCTTTGAATTTTTTAAAAGAAATTTAAGGTATAGCTCAAAGGTAGAGCCCTTGCCTAGCATGCACAAGGCCCTGGGTTCAATCCCCAGCACACACACACAAAAAAAGCTTAGTTCCCAAATCAAAGAAAAAAGGAACAAAACAATTCTGAAAATCAGAAACAGGATAAAAGTCATTGCCTTATCAGAAAAAAATGCCAAAACCAATGTATCTTCGTGGACATCCCAGCTGCAAAAACACAAATCTAACCTCAAGATCGTCAGTTGACTCAGGCCACGTCGCAGAAGGATTTGAGCTGCAGCATCAGACGCTGGTTTTAGTTACTCAACCCGAAAACCACCACCAGGTTGTAGGGAAACGAGAAAGGGGAAGCTCGGGCTTCTGAAGCAAGACTTGAACAGTTAAATATGTTTCGTCTGGGAGAGAAGACTGAAAGGTGATCTCATTTCAGTGTTGGGATACCTGCCGTAGATATTCCAGGCCCAAGGATGTGACCTGTCCCGGCCACTCAGAAGCAATAGGAAACTGCCAGAAGGAGAGGGTTACATTAGAAAGATTTCCTCTCAAAGATAATTATGCGTTCATTCCAGTTTTAGCCTGAGTGACAGGATTACAGTTCCCTCCCCAGCTGTAATCCAGGGAGAATAATGCTTGCCACATAAGTTTTAATGGATGTAACATCTGCAAAAGACTTTGAGCTCCTCAGATGAAAGATGTCATGTAAATGCAAAGAATTATTGTTATTATTTTTGTCTCCTGCCTTCGCTGTTGGTATGAGTTTCCTTGTGACATTTATGGGACCCCTCCAGCCAGCCAGCTGCTCTGCAACATGTCATCCCAGAGATATTTTAAATCCTTCACGTGGTTCTGATCGTACCCAGAACAAGAGCTGCTTAAATGTTAACTGTTTGTCCTGAAGGAAGTTGATGTGGCCCCAGCATCCGTCCAGAGCTCAGGGATCAAGGGTTTTGTCTAACATCCACTTCAGGGCAGAGGCCTCTTCGCGGTAGCACCTTTGATGGGTCCTCTGTCTGTTTCCTTTGAACTCCGTCAGAAGGCAGAGCCTGGGAGATATGGAATGAGTTTAGACTCAGATGCAACTAAGGTCTATAAAGTACCTATTCAGTGTGCGCATGGCACCGTTGGCCGACCTTTGACATGTTACCTTTGCGTTTCTTTTTTTTATATATGTACTTTTATTGGTGCATTGTAATTATGCATCACCATGAGATTCTGAGTGATAGAAGCATACATGCACGCAGTACTTAGTGTGTTTCCCTCCAGAGACCACCCTGCCCCTCCCCGTCCCTGTACATATTATTGGGATTGGAATTGATAACTTCATGTATATACATAGCATGATTTGAACTATTTCCTTCATTACGTCTCCCTTTTCCCCTCCCCAACTCCCTCCCTCCATGCTACCGGTCTCTCTCCTCATTTATGTAACGTTCCTTCTGTTTCCCAATTTCTCTATAGCTTCCCCAAGTGAGAGAAGACATACTACCCTTGACTTTCTGACACTGGCTGATCTCACTTAACATAATATTCTCTAGTTTCATCCATTTCCCTGCAAATGACATAGTTTTCTTCTTATTCATGGCTGAGTAAAAGGTCATTGTGGGTATATACCACAGCTTCATAATCCATTCATCTGTTGATGGACACCTAGGCTGGTTCCATAATTTGGCTATTGTGAATTGTGCTGCTGTAAAGGCATGTATCGCTATAATAGACTTCAGTTCCTTTGGAAAGATACTCAGGAGCGGTCATATCGTATTTCTTTTTAAATAACTTTTTTCCTTATCGAATAGCAACTACTGCTTATTATTAAAAATTTTTGAAAATGCAGGAGAATTTTTTTAGAAGTTTAAAAATCAAGATCTTACAATCCCAGTATCAGAAGCAATCACCATTGACATGTTGGTGTACTTCTTTTTGGTTGTTTTAATTATTTTTGTTTTTTCTCTGAGAGTGTGTGGGTGCCTATGGATATGTCTTTTTAACCATTTAATGATAGTTCTTAAATGTTTTCCCAGATTCTTAACTTTTCTTGGCAAATGGCATAATAGTCCATCCTACGGAGAGCCATCAGTTTTCACACTTTAACCTCGCTTAATTTTCATAACATTTATAATTCACATGAATAAAATTGTCAATGGATTATCGGACTACCAGAGGGACTTCAGATAATGGAGGAGACACTCCAGTGAAGCCAGGGAGGTGGTCTAGGGGAAGAGGAAGAGGGAGAGGAAGGATCAATGAAGCAATTACTTCTATCGACATTATGTACATATGTGAGGATACCAACATCAATCTCAATACCCTGTATGAGGAGGGGGCAGTGGGGAGGGAGCCGGGGGAAAGCCCGCCAAGTGTGGTGTGCATGTATGACACTATCACTATGAACTGCATTATGATGTGAGACTAGAATGCACCAATAAAAGTATTAAAAATAAATAAATAAAATAAAATTCAAAAATCCTGAAAAATAAAGCAGATGAGATAAGCTAAATAAAGAGAGAGAGAGAAGGTAGATGATTTGTGGGTTTTTTTTAATGATGTCATCACCGTCATCCCTAAACACCTGCTTTCACACAATATATTTATTCCCCTTTACGTTTACAAAGCACTTCTGTATGCTCATCATTTTCATCTGATTCTCACATTTACCTTCGGAGTCAGGCAGGAAATACTGTCCCTCTTTGCCTTACGATAAAACTGAGGCCCAGAGAAATTAGCCACTTGCTCAGGCCACAGGAGTGAATTTGAACCCAGACCTGCTGCTCATTTTCTGCTGTCCTTCCCACTGCATCATACTGCTCAGATTTACATTTATCTTCATTTTGATTGCTGTCAATTTTATTAGTCCTTCTTTCTCTCCCCTACAATAATTCTCTGGCTTTTATATCTAGAAATATATGCATTTCATTTCTTCCCCCAAAGTTCTTCCAGATTTCCTAGTTATAGTGCTGAACAGAAAAAAAACAATACTTTTCCTTACTGTCAATTCTGCAGATCTCTGGGGAAAGGGTTCTTAAAATACATGGTAACACGGAGCCCCATTTCTATGTGCCGGCCGGGCACTAACTATGGCCAGGCTTGGTGCGTATCATCTCACTTAATTCTCCTAACAGCTCTCCGAGGTAGATTCTGTTCTTTTACATTTCATTTTACAAATGAAACTAATGAAACTTAAAAGAACAAATAACTTGCTTAAGGGATTAGTGAGTTGGGACTTGAACGAAGGCCATTTGACCCTTAGCTATAGATCATGTTGTACTCCTTCAAGGTACCTGCATTCCTAAAGAATGTTTTGACAAATATACTTCACTTCACTTAGCCTCAGGCAAGAAGTAAATAGATTTCCTCCCATTTTCTTTTTCCCCCTTTTTTTTTTGCGGAACTAGAGATTGAACCCAGGGGCATTCTACCTCCAAGCTACGCCCCCAGCCCTATTTTTTATTCTTTATTTTGAAACAGGGTCTCACTAAGTTGCAGAGGGCCTCACTAAATAGCTGAGGCTGGCCGCGAACCTGGATCCCCAGGTCTCAGCCTCCCAAGTACTGGGATTACAAGCGTGCGCCACCACGCCCGGCTTTCCTCCCCATTTTCCAAAGAACCTAAAGCAGTCCCAGGTTGATAACCAAGTGGTTGTAGTAATTACTATGGACTGAATGTTAGTGTTCCCCCAAATTCATATGCTGAAATCCAATCCCCGATGTGATGTTATCAGGAGGTGGAGTCTTTGGGTGTGACTAGGTCAGGAGTATGAAGTCCTGGCGAATTAGATTTGTGCCCTTCAAAGGGACTGAAGAGATCAGAATTCACCCCTGCTGCCATGGGAGTACAAAGCAAACAGGCATCCTCCATGAACCAAGAAACGGATCCTCGCCAGACTGCAAATCTGCCGGCCTCCTGACCTTGAACTCCCCTGCCTCCAATGCCACAAGGAATAAATTTCTATCATTTAGAAACCACTTAGTTTATAGTACTCTGTGGACTAAGATACTACTAGAACTAATATTACAAGAACATGCATTTATATATATATTTTGCAAACCAAAGGCCTACCTAATAAAATTGGGTCACCAGCAGACATTTCACCAAGGAACAGTTAAACAATAGAGGAATTCAGATTTGAGTGTGTTGGTAAACTCTTAGGTACAGCACATGCACGATTCTCTTCTCTCCCATCTCATCCTTTATTGGGACTGAGGTTCCAATCTGGTCACTTCTATAATATTGGATATTTTAGATAGATGATAGATAGATACATAGATAGATAGATAATAGATAGATAATAGATGATAGATAGATGATAGATAAATGGATGATTGATAGATACATAATAGATAGATAGATAATAGATAATAGATAGTTAGATGATAGATAAATAATATCATCCTATATACTTTCTCATAATTTATTTTAGTCCGGTTCAGAAGTCAGTGATAAAGAACAGAGGTAGCTTTGTAACTAAAAAAAAAAAAAAAACAAATATGAATGACATAATCTACAGTCAAAAATATTCTTAAAAACTTTGCTTACTTCACAAATCAAAGTTCTTAATCCCTGGCTCCCAATGTAACAAGTGGTATAAAACTTTGGCTTGAGTTTGATTTCAGTTAAGTAGAACCATATAAATAAAAACAACTAGAAGAAAAGTTGGTGGGGGGTAAGAAAGAAACTAATAAAGTCCTAAGGTAATTATGACCCAGTCTGAATTCCATCTTCATAAGCAGTAACCCTCAAACCTTCTTTCCTTTTCCTTCCCGCTGGTGCCTCATTCTGATTTAAGTCCTTACCTGCGCATGCCTGGGTGACTCGAAGCTCCCTTCCACTGTTTCTCAGATGCAGAGGTCACTCTATTCCAATTCGCCCTGAACATCACTGCCCTTTTAATCATTCTAAAGATCGATTGAATTCTAACTCTTCTAGTTCTGAATCTGTTGCCCAGTGACCCATCCTGTTAGCTGCCTCTAGAATGATCTTCCCTGAAAATAAAGCTAATCTTGTCACTCTCCAAGGTCATAGCCTCCAGTGCTTCCCCATTTCATAATTCCTGGCAGGCAACTGTCATTTCTACAGGTCTCTGGACTATCTCTCCAGACTCGTAAGAGTCTTCTCCTGATTCTTCACATCTTTCCAACCACGTGAACTCTACTGTCCAGTCTACAAAACGTACAAGGAGAAAGAGAAGGGACGGCAGAGGGCCGGCATTTGATGAGCATCTTCGTTCTAGAGGCATGACTGGCGATTAAGGGTCTCACCTGCACCACGGGGTCCGGGGAGGCAGGGTGGCTGAACAGGCCTGTTCCTCCAGAGGCTGCAGATAAGGAGCAGCTCAGTATCACAACGACAGCAGGGATGGACAGGGCAGGGGGAGATGCAGCAGGGTGACTTGCAGGCAGCCTGAGCTCGTGGCAGGAAGTGGCAACCTGAGAGAAGCATGGTGCCTGCTGCCCTTTCCCATCCTGGCACCCCACTCCTTCCCACAGCCACACCCCGCATCGCTGTCCTCATTCTGCTTGCTAGGAAGGAGTCTTAGTCCATTTTCCCATCCTTAGTCCCTTTCCCATCCTGCCACCCCACTCCTTCCCACAGCCACGCCCCACATCGCTGTCCTCATTCTGCTTGCTAGGAAGGAGTCTTAGTCCATTTTCTGCTGCTGAAACAGGATGCCACAGACTGGGTACATTATAAACCATAGAAGTTTTCTTGGTTCTTGGTTCTGGAGTCTGAGGAGTTCCAGTGCATGGTTCAGGCATCTGGCTGGGGCCTCCATGCTGTGGTATAAACTGGTGGAAGGGCGAGTGAGCAAGCACAGGACAGACAGGGGGCAGGAAGGAGCTGAACTGGTAACAAATCCAGGCTCACAATAACAACCCACACCCGCAACGGCAGCATGCTCCTCCTGAGGGCAGAGCCCTCTCAACACCAGTGAGTCCCGGAGGGGACATTCCAGCCCTAGCACTCCTCATCGCCATTTTGGAGCCATGGCTTTCCCACTCTTACACAAACCTCGCTTCGTTCGGGTTTATCTTCCTCCTCCATCCTCTACCCCTTTCTCCTGGAAGTCACAATGGGTCTCCCCTGGGGATCCCCGAGGAATCCGAGTCTAGCTCCCAGTCTCTGGTCTCCATCCTCCTGACTCCATGGATCACCTCCATACCCACCTTGACAGTCTGCTGACATCTGAGACACTCTGCTCACATCCCCTAATCTCTGTCGTTTCAATGATCTTTTCCCACTCCTCAGCCACCTGCTCCTGTGGTCACCCTCCAGACATGGCCACATCCAGAACCTCTCCCCCCAGGGCTTTTTTACTCCAGCGTGACCATCCTTGGCTCCTCCAGGCCTCGTGGCTCTCCTGGAGCACGCGGCTTCTCAGGCCTTCCCCCTCATCACAGTCCTTCATGCTTGCATGGCGCCGTGCCTTCCTCCCCATCCAGACCCCAGGGGTCCTCATCTTGAACACCTTGCTTCTAGCCCACTCACTCCTCTCCTTCCTCAGGAATTCCTTGAACTTCATGGAGGAAAAAAAGATGAGACTGTTGGTTACATACTCCCTCAGTTCCAAGCTGGGCGTGATGGTGCACGCTTGTAATCCTAGTACTTGGGAGGCTGAGACTAGAGGATCCGGGTTCGCGGCCAGTCTCAGCTACTTAGTGAGGCCCTCCACAACTTAGTGAGACCCTGTTTCAAAATAAAGAACAAAAACTAGGGCTGAGGGTGTAGCTCAGAGGTAGAATGCCCCTGGGTTCAATCCCCAGTACCGCAAAAAAAAAAATACTCCCTCAATTCCTGCTACATAAAAATGTGTGTGTATATAACCCATCACTTTCTATTTCCAAGGCCAAAGGGGAAAATATCACTCCTCTCCATCCAGCTCCTCCTCCTCCTCCTCCTCCTCCTCTTCATCATTGTCCTCCTTCTCCTTTTTCTTTTTCTCTTTTTGGTACTAGAGGTTGAACCCAGAGGCATTCTACCACTGAGCTACACCCCCAGCTCTATTTTATTTTTTATTTTGAAACAGGGTCACACTAAGTTGCTGAGGGTCTCGCTAAATTGTTGAGGCTGGCTTCAAACCTATGATTCTCCTGTCTCAGCCTCTGGGATTACAGGCCACCATGCCCAGCTCCACCCAGATCTGCCTGTTCCTCATGCCTCGCTCCACTATTTCTTCTTTCTTGCCCTTTTATTCTCAGTCTTTCCCTTTCATCTGATTAATTCCTCACAGACTGACAGTAGGATCAAGTGCTTCACTTTTAAGAACGAAATTCACTTCAGGTTTCCCCTGCCTGTCTTTTAATCCTTTCATTCTATTTTCAGGTAGTTCCTTAGAAGGAGTGGCCTAGACTTTAGTCCAATGCTTCTCAAACTTTACGCATGAGTCTGAGGATCTTGTCCAGATGAGATTATGACTCAATAGGTCTATACTTGGGGAGGATGAACTTCTATCAAGCTCCCAGGTGAAGCCAACGCAAAGGGTCTCAGCCAAACCACATCTTCTTCACATTTTCTCCAGCCTGCCATAATCTGGCTTCTACCTCTGCCACATCTGCGCCCAGCAAGGTCACCGATCACTTTCTGATTGTCGAGTCTAGCAGACACGCATCAGACTTCATGACCTATGGTAGTGAGGGAAGGGTCCCCAGTTTACTAAGCCCTTTGTGAGACTCCCGCCTTGACTTTGATGACTCCACTCTATCTTGGTATTTTTCCTTCCTCTCTGATCATTCGTTCTTAGGCTGCATGTTTGGCTCCTCTTCTGTCTCTGTCTACTTGGGCTTCCATAACAAAATACCACAGATCAGGCAGCTTGAGCAACAGAAATTTATTTCCCACTGTTCCGGAGGCCCTAATTCCCAGGTTAAGGTTTGGCAGGGCTGGTTTCTTGGAAGGGCTCTCTTCCCGGTTTGCAGATGGTTGCCTTCTTACTGTGTCCTCACATGACTCTTCCTCAGTGTGTGCTCATGGAAACAGGAAGGATATCTATCTATCTATCTATCTATCTATCTATCTATCTTCTTCATGCAAGGCTACCCATTCCTATAAGATTAGTACTAAGCCCAGCTCTGATGGTGCACACCTATAATCCCAGTGCTTAGGAGGCTGAGACAGGAGGATCACAAGTTCCAGGCCAGCCTGGGAGACCCTGTCTCAAAATAAAAAAAAATAAAGAGGGCCAGGGGTGTAGCTCAGTGGTAGAGTCCCTTGGGTTCAATCCCTAGTACCACAAAAAGAAAAAAAAATAATAGGACCCATCCTCATGACCTCATATAACCTTAATTATATCCTAGAAGCTCTTTCTCCAAACACAGTCACACTGGGAGTTGGGGATTCAACATATGGACGGGGTGGGGGCAGGGTTCAGTCCCTAGCATCTTCCTTTGCTTTCTGGGTAGTTTTCTTTATACTCTTGGCTTCAGCTACTATGTCAGTGAGAGTTAAATCTCTATCACAAGTTCAGTTGTATGTATCCAAACCCCTTCCTGTTGTCTCCAGCTGAATGGCTCTCAGGAATCTCAAACTCAACAAAACCTGCTTCTCCTCTTGCTTCTTCACCTCCACCATGCATCAGTCACAAGAGACAGGAGCTGGAGCAGCTCAGGAAGCCCCCGCCCTGTCCACTCCCACTCCCACACCAAGCCATCCCAGCTCCTTCTCACCGCTCTGTTTTAGGCCTTGGGGCCTTCCAGCCAGAACAGCAAGGTGGTCATGAATGGATTGGAATTCCAGGTTCATGGCATCACTCCTCAACGGTGTCACCTGAGGCGATGTGCTCATTGTCCCTCGCTTTCCCATCTGTAGCATGAGGGTGACAGTCCTACTTCCTACATCATTGTGTTGTAATGAGGGGTCATTGAAGTGATCTGTACAAAGCTCCAAGCTGACCCCACAATGACAGTTCTACTCATATGAGCTAATATTCTAGTGGTTTCCTCCTCCACTCCCCTCTTCCTGAAATGTATGTCTCATCCCGTGTCTCTTTAGCAGACCTCATCTTTCAAAACCAAGCTCAATGGAAATGTTCTTAAACTGGAAAGCGATGCACATCTTGATGAATTTACTTTAAAATTTTCAAGTTGCCAGGCATGGTGGCACATGCTTGTAATCCCAGTACTTGGGAGGCTGAGACAGGAAGATCCCAGGTTCACAGACAGCCTTAGCTACTTGTGAGGCCCTCTGCAACTTAGCGAGACCCTGTTTCAAAATAAAGAATAAAAAATAGGGCTGGGGGTGTAGCTCAGAGGTAGAATGCCCCTGGGTTCAATCCTCAGTACTGCAAAAAAAATCTTCAAGTTGAACACTTGAAATGGGTGAATTAGTCAGGCGTGGTGGTGCATGCTTGTAATCCCAGTACTTTGGGAGGCGGAGACCAGAGGATCCGGGTTTGCGGCCAGCCTCAGCTCTCTCTCCCTGTCTCTCTCTCTCTCTCTCTCTCTACCTAGTGAGGCCCTCCGCAACTTCGTGAGACCCGGTTTCAAAATAAAGTATAAAAAAATAGGGCTGGGGGTGTAGCACTGAGGTAGAACGCCCCTGGGTTCAATCCCCGGTACCGCAAAAAAAAAAAAAATGGGTGAATTATATGATTATACATTATGCCTCAAATAGATATTTTAAGGTTTTTTTTGGTACTGGGAATTGAACTCAGAAGCATTCTACCTTCAAGCTATACCCCAGCCCTTTTTTATTTTTTTATTTTGAAACAGGGTCTTCCTAAGTTACTGAGGGTCTTGACAAATTGCTGAGGCTGGCCTCACAAATACCGGGATTATAGGTGTGTGCCACCATGCTCAGTTTCAAATAGATTTTTTTTAGTTAGCTCAAGGTTCAACTCCAACATGTATTCTTTTTAGTTTTATCTGGTCCTTACAGATTAATGTCCATGCTTCCCTCACTATCCCCTGCATCTACTTCTTTCACATTTCCTGTACTGCTTTTGGGCATCTACTATTTACATGTCTGTCTGTCTACCTTCTTTAGGAATTGACATTTTTGAGAGTAGAAAGTATGTACTATGTCTTTCTACCTCCAGCTCTCAGCTCAATTAAATGAATGATTGAATGAATAAATGCTAATTTCTGCAGAAAGAAGCATTTACTGGCCATCCAGGGACTCTACTACGTAGAAACAAATTACCCAGGAGAAGATCATGATATCAGCTGTTCTTCCACTGCAGACTCCAAGTCAATGACATTTTAGGACTGGTTGTGAGGCATTCAGTCAGTCAGTCAGCCAACCAACCATACACCAGATTCTGTTACCTATTAGGAAATTAAATCCAACACAGTTCCTCCCTTAAAGTGCTTACAGACTACCAGAAACATTTTTAAATGCCTTTAAAACTTTTATATTACTATTTTACAAGTATATTTTTGTCCCCAATATATTGAAAAATCCTTAAGTAACAAGACTGAATCTTATTTATCCTTATTTCATCTATTCCAAACCCCCATTTTTTGAGATGAGGAGAACAAGTTTATTAATTTTATTTATTTATTTATTTATTTGGTGTGTGTGTGTGTGTGTGTGTGTGTGTGTGTGTGTGTGTGTGTGTTTGATAGTGGGGATTGAACCCAGGGGCATTCTACCTCCAAGCTACACCCCAGCCCTATTTCATTTTTTATTTTGAAACAGGGTCTCACTACGTTGAGGAAGGCCTCACTAAGTTGCTAAGGCTGGCTGCGAACCTGTGATCCTCCTGTCTCAGCCTACCAAATACTGGGATTACAGATGCGCACCACCACCTCTGGCTACAAGTTTGTTTTGTAAAGAAAATCTTTAGCTTTGCGTCTTTCCGTGGCTGTGACCAAAATACCTGACAAGAACAACGTAGGGGAGTTTTCACCTCTAGGTTTATTTTGGTTCATAGCTTTATAGAGTCAGTCCATGGTTGACTGACTCCAAGACAGAAATATCAAGGAGGCAGGGCCTGGCCGAGGAACACCTCTCAGCCATGGGAGCTGAGAAGCAGAGAGAGAGAAAGAGAGAAGTAGATAATATCCGTAAGGCCACGCCCCAGTGCCCCACCTCCTCCTCACACACCCCACCTCCTCCAACCACGCCCCGCCTCCTCCAGCCACTCCCCGCCTCCTCCAGCCACTCCCCGCCTCCTCCTTCCATGCCCCACCTCCTCCAACCACGCCCCGCCTCCTCCAGCCACTCCCCGCCTCCTCCTTCCATGCCCCACCTCCTCCAACCACG
>PVJS01019452.1:0-33698 GCA_004027185.1 Glis glis | reverse complement strand
GTCTTGCATTTCCTGCAGGTCAGAGTCAGTGATCTCACTTGTTGATGCATTGTGGATGTTTCCTGTTTCCTCACTGTTCTTCATTCTTGCATTTTCGGTGTTTTCCATTTTGTGTTTCTGTTGCCTCCGCATCATTTTCCTTTCTGTGTATGAGACCTCTTGATGGCTCCTGTAGTCCCAATTGGGTCAGTATGCTGCAGGCTGTGGATCCCTCTCATCCGGTTGGCTGGGGCGTGGTACTGTGTGTGGAGGGGTACGCAGGATCCGGAGCTCAGGTGTTGTCACGTGAGGAGCACTTCGAGGCGTGGTGTTGGGTGCAGGTACTGATGCACGGGTGATGGTGCCAGAAGGTGCCCTGTTTCCGAGGCACAGGTGCTGGGGATCCCCCGGGCCCCTAGGGATGCACTCATGTTCCGGGTCTCGGGCAATGTCGCCAGAGGGTGCCCGGGCTCTGATGCGCTGTGCTAAGGATTTCAAATGGGCCCTTGGGGGCTGCGGGCTCCAGATATCGAGTAGGGGTGCCTAAGGGTGCACAGGTTCTGTGGCGTGGCACAGAGGATCACGCGTGGGTCCCAGGGGGGAGCGTGTGCTCCTAGATCTCAGGTGTCAGCGCCGGGGCATGTCCTGACTTAGTGACATCCCAGAGAGTGGAACGGGTCTTGGGTGGCGGCGCCAGAGGGTATCCGGGCTCTGAAGCGTAGCACAGAGGCTCCTAGTGCAGGGGCCGCCAAGGTGGTGCAGAGGCTGTCAGGGTGATGCCGAGGCCTGGCGTGGGTGCAGAGAATGCTGAGGTGACGTGGTAGGGGGAATCTGAGGCCCGGGTCAGGCGCAGAGGCTGCCGAGGTGATGCTCGGGGACGCAGGAGTATGGTACCTGGCACAGAGGCTGCCGAGGTGAGGCCAAGGCTTGGGATGGGCGCAAAGGCCGCCAAGGTGATGCTGAGGCTGCTGAGATGGCGCAGAGGCTGCTGGAGTGGCGCGGAGGCCTGGGGCGGGTGCAGAGTCTGCAGAGGTGACACGGTGTGGGGGGATCCGAGGCCCAGGGCAGGCGCAGAGGCTGTCAAGGTGACGGGTGGGGACACCGGGGTCTGGTAACTGGCGCAGAGGCCGCCGAGGTGGCGCAGGGGCTGCTGGGGTGGTGCGCGGGGACGCCGGGTCCTGGTACCTGGCGCAGGGGCTGCCGAGGTGGCGCAGGGGCTGCCGGGGTGGCACACGAAGACACTGGGTCCTGGTACCTGGTGCGGGGCTCGCTGAGGTGGCGCAAGGGCTGCCAGGGTGGCGCGCGGGGACGCCGGGGCCTGGTACCTGGCACAGGGCCACCGAGGTGGCGAAGGGGCTGCCGGGGTGGCGCGCGGGGACGCTGGGGCCTGGTACCGGCACGGGGCCGCGGAGGTGGCGCAGGGGCTGCCGGAGTGTCGCGCGGGGACGCCGGGGCCTGGTACCTGGAGCGGGGCTCACCGAGGTGGCGCAGGTGCTGCCGGGGTGTCGCGCGGGGACGCCGGGGCCTGGTTCCTCATAATAACTGTTTTAAAGTCATCGTCTGCTAGCTTTATCATTTATATAATTTTTAGTCTGTTTTGATTGATTGGTCTTTCTCCTCACTTGAGCTTTATCTTCTTGCTTCATGCCTGCTAGTTTTTTTTATTGGATGCCAGACATTGTGAATTTTACCTCATTAAATGATGGACAGAATTTTGTAATGCTATAAATATTCTTGGACTTTGTCCTAAGATGTAAAGTTACGTGGAAATAGTTTGATCCTTTGCAAGCCTTCTTTTAAATTTGTTTGGCAAGATAAGAGTAGCCTCTAATACGGAGCTCATTTTAGCCACTATTACTGCAATACCCCTCTGAGTATCTACCTAGTGTCCCTTGAATTATGCGGTTTTCTCCATTCTGACTGATGGGAACGCATACTACAGTTCATGCTCTGAGGGCGGTGTCATGAGTCCTTTCATGTGGTTTTCTCCTCCACCTTACTGAGTTTCTTCTCAAATGTGCACTGATCAGCACTCAACTCAGGACTCAACTAAAACCTTCAAGTCTCCAGGCAAGTGTGTGTATGTGTGTGTGTGTACACATGCGTCTTTGTGTGTGTGTGTGTGTATGTGTAATTCTCTCCTCTCTGGAATTCTTCCCTGCAAACTCTAGCTGCCTTGTCTTCCCTGGACTCCCCACTGTCTCTTATTTTCTTTTCCAGCTGAGAAACACTCCAATCTCCAACTGGGTTACCCCTCCTTGAATGCTGATCTGGAAAATGTATGTCTCACATAAATAAGTTAGGGAAATCATAGGGCTCTCCTGTTTTGTTTCTTCCCCTCAAAAATCACTGCCCTTTGCTGCCTCATGGCCAGTGTCTAAAAATGAGTGTTTCTTATAATTTTTTCCCCATTTTCAGCCAGGGATACTCCATCTAGGCTGACCATAGATGTTGCTTTTGCAAGTTTTCATACACAGTAAAATGACAAGTTACATAGTTTGAGCCCTAGCAGGATAGTAACTATAAAAGTAAGAACTCTAAATGGAATAGTCCGGAGGTAGGAGAGTCCCCAAGGATGGACACACTTTGGAGGGAGATTGGACTTCACTGAGGAAAGTGTGGCTACAGCCCACTCTGGGTTTCCAAGGAATCAGGCAAGAAAGATTGAACTTCTGGGTTTCAGGCAATGTCAAGATTACAGACAGGTGTGCAGAAAGAGATGAAATGGTACTTTAGGCATGATGTCTGTAGCTCATGGTGTCTGCATTGAGAGGGTCATAGGCAAAAGGATATTACAGGGCATAAGTAAGCTGAGACTGATGAGCAGATGGACAGAGGAAATTTGATTTGTAGAAGGATGGAGAAGCTGAGTAGATCTTCTTCTGTAGGTTTATAATCCACTTTTCTGTATGACTTGGGCCAGGGTCTGCAGGGATGCTACCACACAAGTGGGTATCTAGGGGGAAAAAGCAGTTGAATGCTGCAGAAGGCTGTACCCTGAAGGTATCTAGCACCAAAGAAAATCATGTGAGCTGGGCAGTGAGTGGAAAAAAATCTGGAGAAATTGGGTGAGCAAACTACAACAGAACCAGGGGCCAGGGGGACTACTCCTTCCAGTAGCAACTTTCCAGAACTCTCTACTAACAAGTTTAACATCCTGCAGCTGACAAAAGGAAAACATTTAATGGACCCAGATCCATTTTCTCAGAACAGTCAACAAAGAGTAAAACTGGAACTGAGTTGTCAATATATTGAGAATAGCCAATACAGAATAGCCATAGCACAAAATGTAGGAGGGGGGTAAAATACTTTACATATTATCAGATTGGCTTATTTTCCAAGAAGCAATAACACTACCAATTGATTGTAGATTTGAATAGGCCAAGAATGCATATGCTAATCTCTAGGGAAACCATTAAAATAATAATAAGAAATGTGTAACTGAAAAAAACTAATAGAGGAAAATGAAATAAAATAAACTTGATTACTCCAAAAGGATACAAAAATAGTTATGTAAGAAAAATTCTACGAAATATATGTTCATTTTCCATTTTACAGTCAAGAAAATGAAAACTTGGAGGCACTAAATAACTTTAATACCTTGTTTTTGAGTCTCTTTAAATACATTGTCTATATTCTTTGCATTACAGCATGAGGTGACCTTACAAGGGAATATGGCCTAAATTGTTTTCTCACAAAATTCATATGTTGAAGCCCTAACCTTCAATGTTGCTTTCAGAAAGTAATTAAGATTATATGAGGTTGTAATGGTGGGGTCCTAATTTGATAGTGTGGGTGGTCTTATGAGAAGAAAAAGATCTCTCTCTTTCTCCCTGTCTCTCTTTCTCTCTACCTTCCCCCTCTTTTCCCTCTACAAAGAGGGGAAGACAGTCCTCTGCAAGCCAGGAGGAGAGCCCCCACCAGAAGTCAAACTGCTGGGTGACTGGAATTTATCTTGGACTTCTCACCCTCCAGAATTGTGCGAAAATAAATGTCTCTGTTCATTCTACCCAGGCTATGATATTTTGTTATGTCAGCCTGAGCAGACTAAATGCAAGATAAGCTAGTTTTTGTAAAATACATTATTTTCTCCTTTTTATTTCTTTGAAATTAATGTAAAAATGCTGTATCGATATTTTTTAAATCATAAAAGTCACTTACAATCCTATAACCTTGGTATACCTATGTTATTTTGAATTCTGATTTCTGATAACTTTTAATGTGCATGCACAGTTCCTTTATATTGTTTATCATCTTAGTTATGATTTTCACATATCATATTTATTTTTTATACTTGTATTGGTACATTGTAATTATACATCCTACTGGGGTATAGAGTGATAGGACTATACATGTACACAACTCTTGGAGCACTTCCCTCCGGATCCTACCCCCTCCCTCCCTTTCCCTGTATTGTCTTTGAGATTGGCATTGGTAATTTAATATACATGCATGCCATTATTTCAGCTGCTACCTTCTTTATGTCTCTTTCCCCCCTCCTCCTTCCCCTAAACCCCCTCCATCACTCCATTGGAGTCTCTGCTCCTCTGAGGTTACTCTTGCTTCCCGATTTCTATCTAGCTTCCACGTATGAGAGAGAACATACAACTATTTGCTTTTTGAGCCAAAAAGAAGAACAAAATTATGTCATTTGCAGGAAAATGTATGGGACTTGAGAACATGCTAAGTGAGATTAGTCATATATTTATTTATACAAATTTTCATCAAATTTTCTAAAATTTGTTCATCCCTTGATTGTTAAACATTATGCATTACCTATCATGCTGAGTGTATGTAGGTATATGTACTTGTGGTTTTTTAAAATGATGTGTAATCGCTTCTCGGCCTTTTGGCTAAGATCAAGTATAAAAATGACATGTATGTATATTTTATTACTATTATTCATAGTTTAAACTTCCAGAAAAAAATTACTGGGAGAACAATGCAAGTATTAAAACTACTGATTTCACATTGAAATGTTCTTTAATATTTTCTACCAGTCTCCATGTTTTTAATGGTAAAATGCTAACAATATATTTTTATTTAATACAGTATATCTAAAATATTATTCCCATGAGTAATCAACATTAAAAGATCAATGATGAGATAGTTTATATTATTTTTAAAGTCTTTTATATCCAGTATACTAATAACTTTTATACTAATAACACATCTCAATTTGTGCTAGCCACATTTTTTGTACTAAAATAACCACATATAGGAAATGACTACATTTGGTTATTTGGGTATTGCATAATACACCCTATATCAAATTTGCCTATTTTTGAAGTAGAAACCTATTGATTCCATCATTTATTAAATAATATTACATGTGTTGAGTATAACAAGCAATATGTCATATATTGAGTTCTCTTCTTTTCTCAATGAAGCAACAGATGTAATAATCTTCAAATTTGGGATTTTGTCCTATTAATAAGGTTTATTTCCCAGAAATGCACTTTATTGTACTTTTTAGAAAGACTTAAAAAGCATGGATATCCATATGTAGAAGAATGAAATTAGACCCAAATCTCTCACTCTACACAAGAGTCAGCTCAGTGTGGATCAAAGACCTACAAATTAGACCAGAAACTTTGCAATTACTAGAAGATGGCATAGGACCAATTCTCCAACAAATAGGTACTAGTAGAGACTGCCTCAATAGGAGCCCTAAAGCTCAGGAAATAAAACTGAGAATTAATAAATGGAACAGCATCAAATTGAAAAGCTTCTGTGCAGTAAAGGAAAACATCAAGAGTCTGAAGAGAGAGCCTACAGAACGGGAAAAGATCTTTGCCAGCTACTCTTCTGATAGAGGACTAACTTTTAGAATATATAAAGAACTCAAAAACACAACACTATAAAAACAACCCAAGCCAAAAAAAACGGGCAATGAACTGAATAGACACTTCTCAAAGTAAGTAATACAATGCATCAATAAATATGTGGGAAAATGTTCACCAGCCCTAGCAATTAGAAAAATGCAATGACAATCATAAAAATACAAACAATAACAAGTGCTGGTATGAATGTAGAGAAATAGGAACTCTTATGCACTGTTGGTGGGGTTACAAATTAGTACAATCACCATGGAGACCAGTATGGAGGTTTTTCAAAAGACTAGGAATAGAACCACAATATGACCCAGCTATACTACTCCTCAGTATTTTTCCAAAATAAAGTCAGAATACTATAGTAATATGTGTATATCCATGTTTATAGCAGCACAATTCACAATAGCCAAATTATGGGACCAACCTAGGTATCTGTCAGTAGATGAGTGGATAATAAAAATATGGTACATACACACAATGGAATTTTACTCAGCCATAAACAACAAAATCATGTAATTTGCAGGAAAATGGATGGAATTAGAGAATATTATGCTAAGTGAGATCAGCCAGGCTCAGTAAGTCAAGGGATGAAAGTTTTCTCTCATGTGTAGAAGCTAGAAAGAAAATAGGACTTTAGATACTTGAAGAGACTAGTAGAATAGTGAAAGCGGATAGGAGGAGGAAGGTGGGGAAGGGAAAGGGAAGAACTGATGAAAGAGAATTCAAATTATGCTATTACTATACATTAAAATGTACCAATCACTATTATATATGGGGAGGGATGGGTAGCGGGGTAGGACCTGAAGGGAATCATACCAAGACCTGTGTGCATGTTTGTTTGTATGACTTTGAACCTCACTATGTTGTATAATTACAATGCACCAAAAAAAGTATTTTGAAAAGCATGGAATCTTTACATGTGTTTTTTTTCAAATCTTTGCAATACATATGAGTAATAATATCATCACATAGCATAATATTCTCCAGGTCTATCCATTTTCCTGCAAATAACATTATTTTGTTCTTGGTTGCTGAGTAGAATTCCATTGTGTGTATATCCCACAATTTTATAGTCCACTCATCTTTTGATGGACCCCTAGGTTGGTTCCATAATTTGGCTATTGTGAATTGTGCTGCTATAAACATGGATATGCATATATTACTGTAGTTCTCTGATTTCAACCTCTTTGGAAAGATACCCAGGAGTGGTATAGCCAGATCATATGGTAGATCTATTCCAAATTTTCTGAGGAATGTGAAGGGTCATATATTTCCTCTCATATGTGGAAGCTAGGGAGTAATCTGTATACAGAGGGACTTTAGATAATGGCAGAGAAACTCAAGTGGAGCCAGGGAGGTGGTCAAGGAGAATCAATGAAGGAAGCACTTCCACTGACATTATGTACATACATGGTACTACTAATGTCAATCTCAATACTCTGTATGGAGAAGGGGGGGTATGGGTAAGGAGGAGGGGGAAAGCCCACCATGTGCTGTGTGCATGA
This sequence comes from Glis glis, assembly GCA_004027185.1. Lineage (NCBI taxonomy): Eukaryota > Metazoa > Chordata > Mammalia > Rodentia > Gliridae > Glis > Glis glis. Next base: position 26,380 of record PVJS01019452.1, on the reverse strand, counting down.
TGACACTGTCACTGTGAACTACATTATGATGTGAGACTATGATGCACCAATAAAAGTATAAAAAAATCACCACAGATATAACATGCAAGGAGGGTATCAATGCTGAATATCTAGAAAAGCTCAGGGAAGAGGCTCAGGAAGGAACAAAAATTATTTTACTTTGGAGGTCATATTGTCTTGTGAATAGAATAATCAGAAACAGAAAACCTTAATTTATAAAGTAAATTAATTTTCAAACAAATCAGATTATTAGGCCCTGAGCAAACTGCCAACATAAACTGGGATTGTCACATAAATTCTGAGCTACTGTATAATCTGCTATGTGTCTTTAGGTGACTCTTCAATGCTAACAAGTGTGAAATATTGGGGGAAAGCACCCTTCAGAGTGTAAGTACATACCATTGAGCTCTTAGAATTTTTCTACTATAGGAACAATTTTTCAACTTCAAAGAAACCCCCAATAAAGTAAACATTTTTACCTGCTTAAAAGACTTTAAAAACAGATGATAATTAACATCCCTTCACATTTTTATGAGATACTTCTTATGGCAAATCTGTTATTTATCTTCTGTAGGTTTAAATTCAAGTTCAGATGTAGTTCAGGCAAATCAAATTATGTAAACAAGTTACAAAATAATTTAATTTCCTCCTGTCTTCTTCATGATGTAAACTTATCAAAATGAGAGTAGCCCAAGGTTGAAGAGGGTAAGCTAATCAAGTTGAGTTAGAAAAGACTTTCTAGATATGTTCAAAGTGACCTATGAAATAAGTATCAAAATAATCTTTGGTCATAAAAGTCCCATAGTAAAATCAGTCCCATACATTTATTTATATTTCTCTTGTCATTAAAACAACTTAAGTTTCAATAGTCAAATAAAATAATAGTATAAAATAGAAGTAAGTATAAAAACAAAAGAAAAATGAAGAGTATGAATGTAAAATAAACCAGGACTAAAGATAATAGAATAATTCATGACAAAGTGCCCCCTCTACACTAACAGAATTAAGCCCACACATTTGCTATTAGCTTTCTAGCAGCCAGTAAGAAAAGGGAAACTTGATCAGTTATAGAATCACAGTGTTGCTAAGATAGAATTCAGATACTTAGAATAAGACACAACATATTTTGATTCAAAGGCCAGGATAGTCACCTTTTCCTTAATATCTTCATGAGGTGGACACCATGTAACAAAATCAATAACAGCCTATATAATACATATAATAGAGAATTTTGTAGAGCTCATTATAGGCAAACAGGTCAAATCACCATCTGGATTTATTTTTTTTTTGGTGAATTGACAGTTATTTGGGTATAATATGTGTAAAACAGGATTGCATGTGGTGGGAAAGCAACATAAGAGGTAGAATAAGACAAACATAGACTCCAGATCTGGTTCAGCCATTAAGTAAATCTGTTACCTTGGGAAAAGCCTTGTTTTTTCTGAGTTTTGGTTTCTTCATCTGCAAAATAATGGGGCTAATCTCAAAGGTGCTTTCCAGCTTATAATTTCTGTGCTTCTAAGAAAGGAACCATGTGATTTACCACCAGCTTGAGTCAAAAAGAAGAATAAAATACCTTTCACGCTCACTGTCTGCAAACTCATTTTGAAACAAAATGAGTTGAAGTGTTTTCTCTAGAATAAAGCAGAAAAACTGTCCCCATATATTACTGGGTAAAACATGAATATGTTTTAGACTCTTTTATGCTTGTAATTTATAACTAAGTATACCCACATCATCAACAATAATGGGTGGATTTTTCTAGCATCAGTACACAAACACCTAGCAAATTTTCATTGTTACAGGTGGGAGTTTCCACTGCTCAAAAACAGATTGAACTGTAGCTCACAAGGGATTGGGAAGGAATTTGAATCTTCTATGAAAAATCAATAATATGTTATGAGCAAAAACTATGTAAAATATATTATTTTGGGCATTGTGGAAAATATGAAGAAATACCTATGAAACAATGAGGCTCTCAAGCTTCAACTTCTCTTTTAATATTCTTTTACATGTCACTAGTAGTATATTTATTAAAAATATTCATTAGATTTTTCAGTTAATATAGCACTGTGTTTTTATCCTTTAGTAAATAATGACTAATCTTCAGTAAATAATGATCTCAAAAATTATGATTAGTTCTAAACACAATAATTTCATTTGCAATTTTTATTGATCAGGAAAAAGCCAATAAAAGTAAATTCTTTTTGAGTAGCATTAGTTTGAGTCTTTTGTATTTTTAATCTAGAAACTACATTGAAGTTGCCTTATAAATGCTTGAGAAAATATTATTGGTTTACCTGATTAAATATTTGAAATGGGAACAGCATTTTACCTTGCATATAAAATCTATCTTCTCTTACCCCAGCTATGGAAACATGAGAAAGCTTAGAGTCTTTCATAGCTAGTATTCCAATAAGTGATATAGTCCAGAACTAAAGATTCTAGAAAGAAACAATCTAGTCTACAAGCACCCAAGAGGAGACTCTGTGTCCTACAAATGTGGCTAAAGAACATATAGTTCAAACAGAGCAAATTTCTGGTAGTCTCAATCTCTCATATACACATACAGCTCAAATTGCTTACCTTTAGTCCCTAGAACCTGAAGAGGGAGAATCAGAAAGCATTTGACTTTCCAAGTCAGACTGAGATTAAAATCTTTCCATTTATTCTATGGAGTATGTTTATTATAGTACAGTGCTGGTTAATATTCTGCTTTTTGGTCCATATTTAAATCTCCTTTTTCCTGTATCCTCTCTGTCTTTTATCTAAGCTGATGTAGGTCTTTGATTTTTTTTAGACATCAGTCTTCCATAGCTCTGGCCTTCTTATCGGCTTTCCTCTCTTTCCAAATTTTCTCATTTGGACCATGTTCTTAGCCGGGCGTGGTGGCGCACTCCTGTAATCCCAGTACTTGGGAGGCTGAGACAGGAGGATCGCAGGTTTGAGGACAGCCTCAGCAAGTAGTGAGACTCTGTGGACCACCTACTATAAGAGTGAGAAACTAGATTTTTTTCCAGCAAAAAGAACAATTACTAATTTTTACATGCAGCTGGTCATATTCACACCCTCCCCGCCAAAACAAAAAACAACCTACAAAAGTTCAAAGTTGCCCAATAAGGTGGTTGACTGAAATTAAGGTGAGGACCTAGATCAAAAGAAAAAGAATGAACAGAAGAAAATACAGACAGAAAGATCTGCTTTCACCAGAGAAATGTTGCTCCTCTTAGAAAATATTCATGTACCTTTGAGGCAAGATAGGAGATGTGGTTTATGAACATCGACTCTTGGTATCTACTCTTGCTCTTTCATTATTAGTGAAACATGTTGTTACTTAACTCCTCCAACTTCAGTTATCTGATTTATAAAATGTGAAATATAATAGTACTTTTTTCATAGGCTTGATGAGATAGATAAAACCATATATTTAAAGCACAGAGCCTGGCTAAATAAACATTAGCTATTGTACCTGCCATGTACGATATACCCATCTTTCTAAGAAATCTAAGCTTTTCCCTTTTTTCTCTTCAAATTTTCTATTCCTTTGGCATACCATTCCTTACTTAAATCAATTCCTTACTTAAATCAAGATCAACTCCACATTATAAGCATTAGCATCTTATTATTCAACTAATATCTGCAAAGTGAGTTTTCATTTTCTTCTGGACTAAAACTGCAAGAAAAAAATTTATAATGGTTGGTATGGTGTTAACTCTTCAGTTTTTACAATGATTCAGGGTTTATATAAACATGAAGAGACGAAGGAAAGGAGGAACTCTATATAAATTGCTCTTTAGGGCAGGATTACATGCAACCCATACTCAAAATTTATTGCCTAGTTTCAAGGGAGCAGTCAGGCACCTAGTCAGAAAACAATCTCTTGTTTCTAAAATATACTTAGTACAGAAAGTTTCTGCCTGTGTCTATAGGTTGGAGAGTTGGACCTATGCCCTCTTCTAGTAATTGCAAAGTTTCTGGTCTAATTTCTAGGTCTTTGATTCATTTCAAGGTGGCTTTTGTGCAGGGTTAAAGATGGGGCTCTATTTCATTCTTCTATATAAAGATACCCAGTTTTCCCAGAACCACTTGTTGAAAGGTTGCCTTTTCTCTCCAAGATGTTTTTGGCACTTTTGTCAAGGATCAGCTGGCTGTAACTGTGTGAATTCGTCTGTATCTTCTATTCCGTTTCATTGATCTACGAATCTTTTTTATGCCTATAATATGCTGTTTTTATTGCTGTACCTGTGTAGTATAATTTGAAATAAGGTGTTGCAATACCTCCAGTGTTGTTCTTATTTTTCAGAATTGCTTTGACTAATCTGGTTAGCTGTTTTCCATATGAATTTTAGGCCACTTTTTCCTAGTTTTGTGAAAAATGCCATTGGTATTTTGATAGGGATTATGTTGAATCTATAGATAACTTTTGGTAATATGGCCAATTTGACAATATTTATTCTACCAATCCAAGAACATGGGGGCTCTCTCCATCTTCTAGTGTTTTCTTCAATTTCTTTCTTCAGCATTCTATAATTTTCACTGTAGAGGTCTTTTACTTTCTTGGTTAGATTTATTCTTAGGCATTTCATTTATTTTTATTTTAAGGCTATTGTGAATGGAATTGTTTTCCAGATTTCTTTTTCAGCAGATTCATTATTGACATAGAGAAAAGTTACTAATTTCTATGTCGATTTTGTGTCCAGTTACTTTGCTGAATTGATCAGCTTTAGAAGTCTTCTGGTGGAGTTTTTTGGGTATTCTTACTATAGAATCATATCATCTGCAAACACAGATAATTTCACTTCTTCTTTTCCTATTTGTATCTCTTTATTTTCCTTGTCTTGTCTAACTGCTCTGTGTAAAATTCAAGTACTATACTGTGCAGAAATGGTGAGAGTAGACACCCTTGTCTTGTTCCCAATTTTTGAGAAAATAGTTTAAGTTTTTACCTGTTCAGTATGATGTTGGCTTTGGGTTTGTCTTATATTATTTTTATGATGTTGAGGCAAGTTGCTTCTATGGACTCCCCCAGGCAAGTCTGAATTTAAGCATAAACTTTACCACTTACCTTAATTTAGGAAAATCACTTAGCTTTCCTGAGTCTGTTTCCTCTTTATAAGATGAAGGTGATCCTTTTGCCCATGAGTTTTTCTGAGATTGAAGTACCCAGTGCACGAGGCATTTCATAAATGCCAGTTCCCTTTCCATAATAAACAATTTATGAAAATGAAGTGTAAAAACAAAACAACCAATCTAAGATTCTCCACCAGATAGAAATGTACTTCAAACATAACTTCTTTCTATTTTGATTATTATCTATTCTGCACAAATCAGTAAGACATGTAGTTGTATGGTTAATTGCTTTGAACTCTGTTGGCACTTGCTTTACGGCAGGGTATTTTCTGATTTATTGGTTGTTGGGAAATTTTTATTAATATCACCTCTGTGATGGTGGTTTGTCAAAATCTTGTAGTAATTATGTCAACTTTTGCTTTCTATATTTGGCAAAATTTTTTAAAGAACCATTACATTTTCTTAGTAAAATTAAGTCTACTATTATGTAGAGATTTACTTTATCTTTAATAATTGTTTTCCTAAAGAGTATTTTCTCCCAATGTCATTATAACAGCATTATCTTTCCTTTGCTTAATATACACTTGATATATATTTTGCTATCTGTTACTTTCAACATTTCTGTGTCCTCAGGATTCAGGTATCTCCAGAAAACATCATGGAGTTAGAGTTTTTAAATCAGTGCAACACTCTCTGTTAATAAGCTTAGTCCATTTACCAGTATTTTAATTATTAGTATGTTTCCATTGATTTTGATATTATATTTTATACATTTAATTTCCCATTTTTTTCTATTTAATTTTATTCCCTTTTGACTTCTATTGGATTAATTGAAGATTTTGTTCCTTTTACTAATTTGAACGTTATACACTCATTATTTGGGTCTCTATTTTAGTGGTTTTTCTATTTTAGAACATTTTTATTGAAATATAATTCACATATCATAAAATTATCCACTTTAAGTATGCAACTCAATAATTTTTAGTATAGTCAGAATTGTACAACCATCACAACAATCTAAGTCTAGTACATTTTTGTCACCTCTAAAAAGAAACCTTGTACCCATTATCAATCATACCCACAGCCCTAGGCAACCACTAACCTCTGTTCTTTCTCAAGATTTGCCTATACTTGACCTTTCAGATAAGTAGAATCTTACAATATGCAGTCTTTTGTGACTGTTTTCTTTTACCTGTTATAATGTTTCAGTCAGCATAATAAAGTTTATCCATATGGTAGTATATATCAGTATTTCATTCCTTTTTATACCCAAATAATATTCCATTATATGGATTTATACATCGATACACACAAATATATAGTCATTTTACCCGTGTATAGAAATGTCTACATTCATATATACATAAAAATTTATGTACATATAAGTTTATGAACATATAAATTTATGTACATATAAATGGATATAGAATACATTTATCAATTAATAGATATGTAGATTATTTCTGCTTTTCAGCTACTATAAATAATACTGTCAGCTGGGCATGGTGGTGCATGCTGTAATCCCATTACTTGGGAGGCTGAGACAGAAGGATCACGTGTTTGAGGCCAGCCTCAGTAATTAAGTGAGTCCCTTAGCAACTTAGTGAGGCCTTTTTCCAAAATAAAAATAAACATAGGGCCGGGGGTATAGCTCAGAAGTAGAATGCCCCTGGATTCAATCCCCATACCACAATAAATAAATAAATAAATAAGTAAGTAAATAAGTAAACTGCCATGAAAATACATTATGTACACATTTCTTATGTGGATATATGTTTTTATTTCTGTAGCTGCTAGGTCATTTATCAACACTATGTTTAACACTTTGAGGAATTTAAAACTGTTTTCCAAAGGGGATGCATCATTTTACAATCCCATAGCAGTATATGAGGGGTCTAATGGCTCCACATTCTTGCCAACACTGGTTATTATCTATCACTATAAATAGGCAGAAGCGCCATCGCACTGTACACTGGATTTACATTGCTTGGATGGTTAATGATGCTGAGTATCTTTTCATGTACAGGGCCATGTGTGTATTTCCTTAGAGATTTGTCTATCCATATTCTTTACCCATTTTTAATTGTGTTTTCTTTTGATTGGTGAGTTATTAAATATCCTGGGACTGGGAATGTAGCTCAGTGGTAGAGTACATGCTTAACATATCTAACATATGCCAGGTCCTGGGTTCATTCCCCTATACCACACAAACACACACACACACACACACACACACACACACACACACACACACATTACACATCCTGGATACAAGTCCCTAATCATATATTTAATAGAAAAATATTCTGTGAGTTGCCTTTTGCTCTCTCAGCAGTATCATTTCAAAGCACAAAAGTTTTAAATTTTGACAATGTCCAATTTATCTCTTTTTATTTTGTCATTTTTACATTTATTGCCATAACTAAGAAATCATTGTCAAACCCAAGGTCATGAAGATTTACTCCTAAATTTTATTCTTAGTATTTGTAATAATAGTTCTTACATTTAGGTCTATAATCCATTTTGATAGAAATTGGTATAAAGTATTAGGAAGAGCCGGGCGTGGTGGCGCACGCTTGTAATCCCAGTACTTTGGGAGGCAGAGACCGGAGGATCCGGGTTCGCGGCCAGCCTCAGCTCTCTCAGTCTCTCTCTCCCTCTCTCTTTCTCCTTAGTGAGACCCTCCGCAACTTCGTGAGACCCGGTTTCAAAATAAAGTATAAAAAATAGGGCCGGGGGCGTGGCGCGGAGGTAGAATGCCCCTGCGTTCAATATCCGGTACTGCAAAAAATAAATAAATAAATAAATAAATAAATAAATAAATAAAGTATTAGGAAGAGATACAATCTCATTCTAGGCATATATACAGTTGTCTTCAAACCATTTGTTGAAAAGACTCTTCTCTCCCCATTGAATTGTGGTGACACCCTTGTCAAAAATGAATCAACTTAAATGAGTGAATTTATTTCTAAACTCCCAATTCTGTTCCATTCACCCATATGTCTGTCTTTGTGCCAGTGCCATGCTATCTTGATTATTATAACTTCATAATAAGTCTTGAAATTGGGAAGTATAGATATTCCAAATGCATTCTGCTATTTGAAGATTGTTTGGGATATTCTAAGTCCCTAATTTTCCTCTTGAAATTTAGGATGATCTTGTAAGTTTCTGCAAAAAGATCCATTTACATATTTTTCTTCATACTAAACCACCAAGTTTGTGGTGATTTGTTACATCAGCCCTAGAAATTAATACAGAGAGTATTTCCATTAATGCATTAATACATCAATACAGAATGTTTTTCCATTTATATATGTTCTTTAATTTCTTTCAACAATGTTTTGTAATAATAGTTTTCAGTTTACAAGTCTTACATTTTTTGTAAATTTAATCTTATTATATCTTATTCTTTTGGATGCTACTATAAATTGGACTGTTTTCTTAATTTCATTCTGTGATTATTACTTATATATAAATACAACTGAGTTTTATATACTGATGTTCTATCCTGAATCTTGTCAAGCTCATTTATTTAGTGCTTAGAGTTGTTTTCTTATATTCCTTTTATCTGTGCATAGAGATTATTAAATTATTTCCTTTCCTATCTAGATTATTTTTACATTTTTGCCTAGTCCTTGGATAGAACATCAATACAGTGATTAATAGAATAGAGAGAGTGGGCATCCTTGCCTTATTCCTGATCCAAAAGGAAAAGCTTTCTGTCTTTCACCAGTAAGTATCATGCTACCTATGGGTTTTTCGTAGATGCTTTTTTTTTTAGATTATAGGAATTCTTGTCTCATTTTGTTGCATGCTTGCATCTTGAAAGGATGTTTGGCTTTTCAAATACTTTCTCTTTTTTTCATCTATTGTGATCATGTGATTTTTATAGTATATCCTGTCTATCACACTGATTTGTTTTGGGATATTAAACCCACCATGAATTACTGGAATAAATTTCATTTGGTCTTGATATATAATCTATTTTGGGGTCTGCTGCTGGATTCATTTGATAGTGTTTTGTTAAGTATTTTACATTTACATTTTAGGACATATTGATCTGTCGTTTTCTTTTGTCATGATGCCTTGTCTAGTTTTAGGGTACGACTAGCCTCTTAAACAAAATTGGGAGATTTGCCTTCTATTTTTTGAAAAAGTTTGTAGGAGCTGGAATTAATTCTTCTTTAAACATTTGGTGGAATTCACTCCAGGCTAAAATCTCGTATGTGACTCTCAGGCCTGACAAAAGGCCATTACAAGGACAATGGGTAAGAGCATGGCAGGATATTCTGAGAATGCCTTTGATTATATGCCACGGATGTATTTATTTCTTTGATTTTTAGATTTAATTGAGATACTGCAGAAAGCTCCTCAGACTCCCTCTCCTTACTCTTTGCCCCTCAGTTTTCTCTGTTATTAATGTCTAGCATTAGTGTAGCACATTTGTTAGAATTGATGAACCAATATTATGAGCTGAACCATATTATGAACTGAAGCCCATAGTTTACCTTAAGAACCTTAGGGTTCTTTCTTCATGTTATACAGTTTGTACTAATATGGAATGTGATGTATCTACCATTACTGTATCATATAGAGTACTTTAAGCATCCTAATTATTTCTATATTCTACTTATTCATCCCTCCCCCTAAACTTCTTGAAAACACAGATCTTTTCACTATATCTATAGACCTTTTCTACCTGTCATGTTGTTGGAATGATACAATATGTAGCCTTTTCATACTAAGAGCCTGTCTCTCTCATGGATAAAATCTTACCCCATACTACAAGATATGTAGGAAAAAGGAGCCCTGTGTTCTTGGTTACAACCACCCAGAGTAGAACTTCCCCCACATTCTGCTGGAGGTGGGGTTGTGGCTCAAAGCTATAGACTCTCACTCTTCATTCCAGGATTTATGTTTTCTTGAATAAATCTTTCTCCCCTAGAATGAATAATTTACAGATACTTTAAATAGTTTCTGTTTATAATTTTCACTAATTACGGTTATTTCACTGGTAAATATGTCTACAGAGCTTCTCATACCATGTTCCTAAAGTGCTTCCATTATTATTTTTATATAAATAATTTCAAATCAGGAAATATAACTACTTGATGGTATAAAAGAGTTTTATTACTTCCATAATTAAGGCTTCTGGGGAGAGCGCAACCTCCTAAGTAGGTTTTATTTTATTTTTGATTACTGACCTTAAGTGCTATTTGATCAAGTGTAAGGAAAAGAATGCTATAATTACATAATATTAAGGTTTCATCTTAAATCATGTTTTGTCTCCTAAAGGAGCATGAACTTGTTTTCTGAACTATGCTTCCCAGACACTTACTCAAATTGCTTCTACTACTAACACCTGAATCTGCCTCTTTGGGTTTAGTCATGGGAATAGAATCACATAGTAAAAGCTGAAGTTTGTACTTTTCTTATTTTTCCATTCCCCAATTATGTCTTCTTTAAGTATCTCTAAAAACAGGTGATATTGCTGGAAATATTGTCTTTTCTATATAACTAAATCTGTATTAGATTATAACTGACCAAAAAGTGAAATGAAAGAGTGACTCATTGCTTTGTCTCACTTCCCTCTTGCGTATGTCAACTTCAGGATGGAAGAGACCCTGGTGAGCAGCTTGAGAAGGTGGATAAAGGAAGGTGGGAGAGAGTAAAGCTATGAGTGGCTTATTGTAAAAGTAATTTTCTATAGGAGGCAACTCAGGATGAAATCAGGTCATTACTAAAAGCACTGCTCTTAGAAAAGGTATGCACTTACACAAGTTTTCAATGTAAGGAGACCCATTTTTAACACTCTTGAATAAACCAGCAAATGTAATATTCTGTAAGAGGATGGAGGGAGGAAATGGGGAGCTGGGATCAATGGGTCAAATGTCTCAATTAATGCAATTTGTATACATTCTGGAAATCTGCTGGGTGACATTGTACAGTTATCAATACTGTATTGTATGCTTAAAAATTTGGTAAGAGGGTAGATCTTATGTCCAGTGTTCTTACCATAAAAGATAAAATTTTAAAAAAAGAAGTGGGATAATAAACTGGAACTTGAGGTTGAGAAAATAAAATGTTTGCAATTGTTGCTGGTGAACATGTTATAGAGTATCCATTTGATATGAATAAGAGGATTATAGATCAGCAGTGAAGATATGTCTGTATTTATAGTATGAATTTGCAAAACATTCCTTTATATGGTTGGCATTTTATTTTTTATTTATTTCTGGTCATCAGGGGCATTCTCATGCTATACCCTTAACCCTTTTTATTGTTAAATTTTGTAATGGGGTCTTGTTAATTCCTGAGGCTGGCCTCGAATCTGCAGTCTTCCTGTCTCAGCCTCCCACGTGCTGGGATTATAGGCAGGCACCACACCCAGCTCCTTTATATGTTTTTGTCACTTGCATGGTATACTTGGCAACCCAGAAGTAGAAACAGACAGCATAGTTAAGTACTGGAGACATCTCTGAACTGTAGGCTAGGCATCCAAACATAAGCAACCTAGATTGGCCAACTGGGTAATAATGCAAGGGAGACCGATGGGGAGCTGAGGAGGCCCAAGACCAAGGAGCTGCCCCAGGCTGGAGGTCAGGAGAGGGTTAGGAACATGGTGACTCGAAGTGAGAGAACAAGTATTTGGAAGATTATGACCAAAGAGAGTTAAAGAGCTTGGAAGAATTGAACAAATAATGTCCAAAGGGTCTTTTTCTGAGGATGAGTAAAGCTGATAATAGCGTTGATGGTTTCATGCATAAACTGTGCACCTCCTCGTTTCCCCTCAGTCGCACATTTCTGAATGGTCTGCCCTCCTTGTAGACTAGCAGTGATTTTCAGAGTCGGCTTGAGTCAGACTTACAGTACTGGGGCTGGGTGGTCCTCTTTCCTCACAGGCTGACTTTATCCTTGCTAATTCACCTCTTCTGCTTCCTGTGGAGCCAGAAAATTCTATGAAGAACTATAGGGAAGTTAACTGTGGGGAAAACATTGACCAATGAGAAGTGGGAGTCAGAAAAGTCCAGGCAGACATATTTTCTTTTCTTTGTCCCTTTGCTTGACTATTTTGAATTGTGTTTTCTTTGCAGTCCTTTCAAAGAAATCCTTCACACCCGTACATGCCTACTGAGTTTCTTACTGCTTCTTTCTGCAGCTAGTTGAGAAAGGGCAGCTAGCGCAACAGCCCTTTGCATTGTGTTACCCTTTCCTCGCCTTACGGTTGTTTTACTACAGTATTACTGCCCCAAGGCGGCACCTCCTCAATGAATCCTGGCCTTGGGCTCTGCTTTCTAAAGAACTTTATGTCCAGAATAAGACATAAAATTTTAGCAAGAGAAGTTATCATGGATGTAGCTAAGATTTAAATCCAGGATGAGTCTATCAATAAAATAGTAAATTCACTGAAGAGGATAAAAGCAGTGGACTTAGAAGGATAAGATGGCTTATATATGACCATAGGATATCTGCAGCTCTCAAAATAATGTGCCATAGGAACATTGAATTAAGTATTAGAAGAAAGGCTGGGCGAGCAATGATCTCAGGAACACAGAGGGGAAGTGGTCCTACCGAGGAAGGTGCTATTGTAGTTTGAAGACACTTACAATAACTGTAGTGTTGTGGGACAAGAAAAATAGCCAAATAACATACATAGATATACATATACTTACACATACAAATGTCTTTATTAGCCAAACAAGTTTGTTGCTATAATCAGTGTTCAATTATTTCCATTCACAAAATATTTAAATGGGGCCAGGCATGGTGGCACATGCCTGTAATCCCAGTATTTGGGAAGCAGAGATAGGAGGATCACAGATCTGAGGCCAGCCTGAGAAATTTAGTGAGACCCTCAGCAACTCAGTGAAACCCTCTTTCAAAATAATAAATTAAATAGAGCTGGAGATACAGCTCAGAGGCAGAACGACCTTGGATTCAATCCCCAGTACCACACACACACACAAATCATATGGTCCAATTATGGGTCAGGCACTTTTCTATGGGCTTAGGATAAATAGATTAAAAAATTCTAAATCATGCCCTACAGAGTTTACATTCTAACAGGGAGAAGCAGAAAATAAATAGACATGCTGTCTAAATAAAACAAAAGACATGATAACTAAGTCCTAAGTAGAAAATAGAACAAGATAAGGGATATCCAGACTTAGGAGAAGATATGGAGGGAGAGAAGTTTATGATTGTAAATAAGATGACCAAGGCAGGCCTTGTTGAAGAAAGACATGGAAAAAAGTAGAGTTGAGCATGTGGATATCAAAGGGATGGAAATTCCAGGCAGAAAATACAGCTGATGCAAAGGCCTGACGCAGAAGTGGTGTTTCTGAGAAGCAGCACGGAGGCTCAGCGGCTGGGTGCGGTCCAGTGATAGGGAGAGTGGTGAGGGACAGGCTGGTAATGCGCAAGACAGCTCAGTAAGGTTCTGTGGGCCGTATGAGCACTGTGCTATCACCTTAAGGGAACTTGGGAGCCACTACAGAGTTTCGAATAGAGAAGGGCCATAGCCTGCCTTCCACTTTATAAACATTCTGGATGTGTATGGAAAAGGTATTGTAAGACTGATAGATAAAAAGCAAGGAGCCCAAGCAGGAGGTAGTGGCAGAAGCCCAGTTAAGATCTGGCACTGGGTCAAGCCAGAGTTAGCAGTGGAGGTGCCCAGAAGGTTGTGAAGTCTGAGCATGTTGAAAAGAGTACCAATAGGAGAATCTGACTGACTGGAAATTGGGTATGAGAAAAATCAGAGTGAAGAAATGACTCTGACATGTTCGGCTTCAATAACTGGAAGGATGGAGTTGCCATCATCCAGATAGGTATGACTGATTGGAACAGGTTTTAGAGGAAGGATAAGTTTGGTTTTGAACATTTTAGGTTTGGGGTGTCTTTTAGACATCCAAATGGAAATAAAAGGAAGAAGTTAGATATATGATTAGAGCAGGAGTCAGCATTTTTTTTTTAAGTACTGGAGATTGAACCCAGGGGCATCTTACCTCTGAGCTACCTCTCAATACTATTTTATTTATTTTTTAAATTTTGAAACAATGTCTAAGTTGCAGAGGGCCTTGCTAAGTTGCTGAGGCTGTCCTTGAACCTGTGATCCTCCTTTCTCAGCTTCCCAAGTATTGGGATTACAAGTGTGCACCGCCATGCCTGGCTCCAGAAAACTTTTTTTTAATTGGTGCATTATAATCATACATCATGATGAATTTCAGAGTGATAGAGGCATACATGCACACAGCATTCGGTGAGCCCTCCCACCCCATTCCCAGCTCCCACCCCACTCCCTCATCTTCCCTGTGCATGACATTGTGATAGGCATCGATAGATCTGTGTATATACATCATGTCCACTGAAGTGTTTCCCTCATCAAGTCTCCCTCCCCCCTTCCTCACTCCACTAAGTTTCCTCCTCCTTTGTCTGGAGTCCCTTCTTCGTACCAATTTCTCCCTAGCTTCCACATATGAGGGAAACATCCAAACTTTCACTTTTTGTGACTGACTAATCTTACTTAGCATAATATTCTCCAGTTCCATCCACTTCCCTGCAAATGGCATAATTTTTTTCTTCTTTATGGCTGAATAGAATTCCATTGTATGTATATCCCATAATTTTGTAATCCATTCATCTGTTGATGGACACCTAGGCTGGTTCCATAGTTTGGCAACTATGAATTGCACAGCTGTAACCATAGATATGCATGCATTACTATGGTAGTCTGAATTCAATTCTTTTGGGTAGATACCTAGGAGTAGTATAGCTGGGTCATATGGTAGGTTCATTCCCATTCTTCCAGGTACCCTCCACACTGATTTCTGAAGTGGTTGCACTAATTTGCAATACCACCAATAATGTATCTGAGTTCCTACTTCTCCACATCCTTGCCAGCATTTATTATTATTTGTGTTTTTAATAATTGCCATTCTAATTGGGTTGATGTTAGGTGAAATCTCAGAGTAGTCTTGATTTGCATCTCTCTGATTACTAATGATGTTGAACATTTTTTCATATATTTACTGGCAATTTGTATTTTGTGTGTGTGTGAAGTGTCTATTTAGTTGACTGCCCATTTTTTGATTGGGTTATTTGTTTTGGTTTTTTTTTTTTTTGGCAGTAAGTTTGAGTGCTTTGCGTATTCTAGATATTAGTCCTCTACCAGAGGAGTAGCTGGCAAAGATCTTCTCCCATTCTGTAGGCTCTCTATTAAGATTCATGATAGTTTTCTTTGCTGTACAGAAGCTCTTAAGTTTAATGCAATCCCACATATTAATCTTCATTTTAATTTCTTATGTCTTTGGGGTCTTTATTGAGGAAGTTTTTATCAGTGCTTATATGTTGGAGTGTTGGTTCTATGCCCTTTTCAAGTAACTACAAAATTTCTGGTCTGAGTTCCAGGTCTTTGATCCATTTACAGTTGACTCTTGTACAGAATGAGAAGATGGGATTTATTTTCATTTTTCTACATATGGATAACCAGTTTTGCCAACACTATTTGTTGAAAAGGGTATCTTTTTTTCCAGCATGTTTTTGGCCCCTTTGACAAAAATCAGTTGGCTGTAAGTGTGTGGATTTGTTTCTGAATATCACATTCTGCTCCATTGGTCGTGTGTCTGTTTTGTGTCAATACCATGCTGGTTCTTATTACTATGACTCTGTAGTATAGTTTGAAGTCAGGGGTTGTGATGCCTCCTGCATGGTTCTAATTGCTAAGAAATGTTTTGGATATTCTGGGTCTTTTGTTGTTCCATATGAAATTTAGGACTGATTTTTCTAGATCTGTGAAGAATGACCACTATATTTTAATAAGGATTGTATTGAATATGTAGATCACTTTTGGTAAGATGGCCATTTTGATGATATTTATTCTGCCTATTAAAGAGCATGGGAGATCTATCTTCTAAGATATTCTTCAATTTCTTTCTTTAGAATTTTATACTTTTCACTATAGAGATCTTTTACCTCCTTGGTTAGATTTATTCCTAGGTATTTTATTGTTTTGAGGTTATTATGAATGGAATTGTTTTCTGGATTTCTTTTACAGTGGATTTATGGTTGGCATATAGAAAAGCTTCTGATTTTTTTAGATTTATTTTATATCCAGATGCTTTGCTGAATATGTTAATTAGTTCTAGAAGTCTTTTGGTTAAGTTTTTTGGGTCTTCCAAGTATGGAATAATGGCATCTGCAAATAGAGATAATTTCAGTTCTTCTTTTCCTATTTATATTCCTTTGATTTTCTTCTCTTGCCTTATTGCTCTGGCTAGACTCTTGAGTACTATATTGAAAAAGAGTGGTGAGAATGGGCATCTTTGTCTTGTTCCTTATTTAAAGGGAATTCTCACAGTTTTTACCCATTCAATATGATGTTGGCTGTCGGTTAATAGTATATTGCCTTTATGATGTTGAGGTAAGTTCCTTCTGTTCCAATTTTCTGCAGTGTTTTTAACATGAATGGGTGTTGAATTTTGTCAAATGCTTTTTCAGCATCTATTGAGATGATCATGTGATTTTTATACTTAATTCTGTTTATGTGATGAATTACATGCATTGTTTTTCATATATTGAACCAGCCTTGCAGCACTGGAATGAACCTGACTTGGTTATGGTGTATAATTTTCTTGATGTGGTTTTGAATGCGTGTTGTTAGTATTTGGTCTAGAAGTTTTATGTCTAAGTTCATCAACGATATTGATCTGTAATTTTCTTTTCTTGAGCTTTCTTTATTTGCTTTTGGTATTAATGTGATACTGGCTTCATAGAATGTATTTGGGAGAAACCCGTCCCTTTCTATTTTATGGAATAGTTTGAGAAGTATTAGGCTTAGCTTGCCTATAAAGGTTTAATAATATTTAGCTGGGAATCCATCTGGATCTGGGCTTTTCTTCAATGGTAGGCTCTTTATTGCTGTTTTAATCTCTTTGCTTGCTATTGGTTGGTTTAAATTTTCTATATCCTCTTCCAGGGTCAGCTCACCAAGTGCTTTGTGCATGTATGTCCCTGTCACTCTGAAGTACATTATGATGTAAGAGTACAATGCACCAAGAAAACTAAATTTAAAACTTTTGCCTACTGAGGACCAATGTTCCTCAACGTATCTGTTTGCAATATGCATGTGTAATTGAAAAGTTGTGTAAGGCAGGTAGTATTACTCAGCTTAGCCAATCTACAAATGTGCTAATTAATTTAGCACATTTACTTATGAATATACACAAGTACATATAAAGCAAGGATGAAAATATATTGTGAAATCATATTTAAGATAAAGGGGGAAATGCCATAGATGTCGTGAAAAAAGTGGTATATGAACAATAAAGGAAATTGGCACCAATAAAATAATTATTCAATGCAATCTTAATTAGCCAGGGGTACTTTAAAATAAAAGTTTTAGGGCAAAGAATGATATAATACTAATTATAATGGAGGACTGAGTCACCAAAGAGATGAATCAACAGAATGTTTAGCAATCAAAGATTATTTTTCTTTTCCAATTATATGTAGTTTAGCAAGGAGAAAAGCACTACTGAAAAATACTTGTAGGCAGAGGAAAATCATCAAACTTCAATAAAAAAAATGCAGAAACTTAGTATTAGGAAAACTGGCAGAGAACTGGAATATCTCTTCTGGCTTTAGATTTGGAACTAAAACAAGATTTCCTACTTCTGTACAGAGTGTGAGCCAGTGCACACTGGGAAAGTGATTATTTCTACACAAGTAAATCATTTTAGAAGGCAACAGGAAGCTGTCATCTTTAAAATGCTGTTCCTCAACCTTTTTACTATTGTCCCTCCAAAGGAGTCTTTTTAGACTGTTTCTTCCTCATCCTAAGCCCCTATGAAATTGTAATACACCAAATACACTGTGTGTCTGTGTATTTATGTACAGATCGATAGTACCTCAATCGCTTGGAGGCTACAAGCCACTTTGACATTTAAGACTTTTGCCTACTGAGAACCAATGCTCCTCACTGATCCCCGTACCTAGTAGGGGCAAAATGGCCCCTTGAGAATGACTGTTTTGGGGTGTGTACCTGTGGTGTGTGTGTGTGTGTGTGTGTGTGTGTGTGTGTGTATTACTGGGGATTGAACCCAGAGAGGTTCTACCTCTGAGCTACATCCTCAGCCCTATTTTTATTTTATTTTGAAACAGGTCTCACCAAGATGCCCAGGCTGGCCTTGAACTTGTGATCCTGTCTCAGCCTCAGAAGTAGAGATTGACTGTTTTAAGGATGGACTACCTTATATAAAACTTACATCATTCAAGGCTTTTTCTGAAATGCCTTGGTTGGTAGGAGTGGATGGTTAACAGTGATAGAGGGAAGATTAGAGGAGTATTGATAATGAAACAAAAGAGGACTTTCTCTTGATTTTGCCACACTTGTTTGTTCTCCAGTCAAACCAAATTTGACTGTAAAACATAGAAGCATCAAAAGAAGAAGAAAAAAAAGATAAAACACTTTCAACCTATGTATCTCAATTTGAGGGAAGCATGGGTTTAAAAAAATTGGGGGAAATAGATACCAATTAAAAAGTAAAAAATTCTGAAGAAATGTTTTAACATAATTGATAGCATTCATATTGTTAGTATTGTTACATAATTGATAGAATTAATGTCACATCTCAAGGACAAATGATTACTTCCCCTTTCTAAAGCTTAATGATCTACCAAACTTCGCTGATAGCCAAGGTCAGTGTGAGTTATAAAACTCAGTCTGCTTTGAGGAGATAGTCTGATTGCCTTAGCATCTCAGCTTCCATATCTCAAACTAATCTTGAATGGGGACTTCGAGACATAGAAACTACTGTAGGAAACTCCTGGAAAAAGAACCTTTGGTTTCTATCTGAATTACTATTGCCTACAATTCATGGAGTATCCTGTCCTTGTAGAAAAAATGCAGAAAAGCAAGGGAGGGCTGCTTCCCAAGGCTGAAGATGTGGGCATGACTCATTGAGGTATGCAAACCCAGTGTGTAAATTCTGAGAAAGAGAAATGAGTAACATTCTGGTTGTGTTTCTATAAACATAAGTTACTACTATCACCACACTACATTCGGATTACTTCTTTTCCCCATTTGTATATCCTGTGGCCAAGTAATATTAGTATGTGCACTCTATGATATTGAGTAGTATCTGACTGATGAGGTTCACATGGAAAATTTCATTTTCAATGGAAATAAAAAATGTGCTTCACCCTCTGAGACTTTTATTCCAAATAACTCCTTTTGAATACCCAAAGAATTTTCCTCAGACTACTCCAAAGAAAAATCTGCTTGTCTTTTTTGTTCAGAAGGAAAGAGGTTGCAATCTGATAATAACATCAGTGGATAACAAGGAAGCTGGAGGAAGAATTCACAAGGCTGGTAATGAAGAGGGAAATTTTCTAATAAGCTGGTTTTCTCCCCACCCACCCACCAGCAACTCTTCTGGTCTGTGACTCTTCCAAAGTCTTATGCAACACTGTCATTGGTCTACAATGTGTTTGCTGTTTTTTTAAAAAGTGAATAGCTAATAACAAGTGTGAATCATAGCTTTGAACTAAGCTCCATTATTGCAAAGACAATGCTCAGTTTTTAATTTCCAAGAGAGGCAGGTGTTTAATATGACATTTCCATTATAAATTTTCAGTCAATCAGTTCATCTATCCAAGTGCTCATACAATTCTCCATCCAAATCCTGTTCATATTACCATTCTTCTAAAGGACATATACTACTCTCTATAAGATAAAATCCTAGCCACTGCTTGGCTTGGTAGAAGGGATACCTTCCCAACATGAACCCAACCTAACTTCTATTTTATTTTACTTTAAAAAATATACTTTAATTAGTGCATTATAATTATACATCGTATTGAAGTTCAGTGTGATAGAAACATACATGCACTAGGGGCTCCCTCCAGATCGCACCCCACTCCCTCCCCCTCCCAGTTCATAATATGGACATTGGTATTGGTAACTTCACATTATGTACATAAGACTGTTTGAACTATTTATTTCATCAAGTCTCCCTTTTCCCCTCCCTACCTTCCTTCCCTAATCCCTTTCCACTATTCTACTGGTCTCTCACCTCATTTATCTGAAGTCCCTTTTGTTTCCTAATTTCTCTCTAGCTTCCACATATGAGAAACATAGAACCCTTCACTTTTCTGAGACTGACTGATCTCACTTAGTATATTTTCTAGTTCCACCCATTTTCCTGTAAATGACATAATTTTATTCTTCTTTATGGCTGAGTAAAATTTCATTTTGTGTGTGTGTGTGTGTGTGTGTGTGTGTGTGTGTGTGGTATGTGTGGTGTATGTGTGTGTGTGTGTGTGTGTGTGGTATGTGTGTGTGTGTGTGTGTGTGGTATGTGTGTGTGTGTGTGTGTGTGTGTGTATCCATAGTTTCAAAACTCATTCATCTGTTGATGGTCCCCAACCAACTTTAATAGGGAATTTCCAATGGAGCCTAAGCTCTACCCAGTGCCATCTTGTTTGGGATGAGGATGTCCCGGTAGTACAACCTGCTGGTAGTCAAGTTCTTGTTTCTTCTGAGAACCTCAGAAAGATTTTCTTCTAAGAAAAAGACATCATGTGTGTGCATCCTCATGTCTATTAGTCAGCATCATTCACAGCCCAGATTCATTTATGAATATTAGGGAAGAAGAGGCTGGAAGGAAACAGCTCAAATGATGTTATATCCATATATGAAGGTACCACTACCAATCTCACTAACATGTATGGGGAGGAAGAATGGGGAGCGGGCTGCAATGTGGAGGATAAAAGACCAAGTATGTATCACTTTGCATCTCACTATGATTTATAATTACGAGGTACAAATAAAAGCATGAAAAGGGAAGCAACTGTGTTCACTAATAACTCTGAAACACCGAGGCAAAAGAAAGCACTCTATTGGTTCCATTAAACCAAAGAACAAAGATTCCCTTTGAATCTCCCGACTTTAGTATATACTAAGTATTGAATAAGTGTTGAAATAAATGATGAGTGAATGATGAGATGAATGAGTGAACAACTTCCAGGAAATATAACATCTGTCATGTAAACGTGTCCTCAAATGCTATCAGCTTTTATATTTTCCTCTTGTAAAACTTAATGCCATTTTGACACTTCAGGAATAAATATCAACAAAGGCTAAAAACCTCCACATGTTTTGTACACGTGACTTTCCCTTTTCCTTTTAAGACACTGAGAGTTTGGATTGGTTCCATACAGTGTTTTGGTACTTTTGATAAAACTTGTAAGAAAGTTCCATTCAGCCGAAGTGGCTTAAAGAATCATCTTTATCTTAGAATTCCCAGTTTTTCTTGTGTTAGAAAGTACCACAACATCAAACCTTCTCACAGTTCTTCAGAGTATTCACTTGAAGAATTATCTAGAATAAAAAAGTCAAAATATTTCAAAATCATAAATGACACACATAAAAAATTCAACTGAAGTTTAAACTTCCTAATAAACACTAAAATGTCAAATATAAGTTATAGTTCAATGTAAGCTCAATGTTTGAAGAGTGTTCTAAATTTCTTGTTTAGATCTTATCCTTGCTTACCCACATAGATTCTTTTTTGTCAAGGTTTTCTTAGCATTAGTTATGGGACTGGAGCTTAAAGTGTGCTGCTGTATTTAATCTAAATTTATGCTAATATTACTTTTGTCTGTCTTCCAAGAGTCTTGTGCGTTGAGTACATTTCTAAACAAATCTAATAGATACATTTTTATTCTATTCTTACTGTTAAGTATCCATTAAACCCATACAAAACAGTATAGTGTATGTTTGTATAATAAAAATATGGTAAATATTATTATCTCAAAAAATCATTGAGATTAATTTTCCAGAAATATCTTTAAGTATAGTTTGCAATGTCTAAGTATGTAAGGTTAATATTGTAATCCATCCAGAAGGAATAAATAAAACAGTTTAATATGAAATATTTTTGCATAAAAATTACTCTTACATGGAATTCACAGTGATAATTAAATACTGTTAAAATGGGATATGATGCATCATTTTAAAAGCTGCCTAATTCTGTAACAAAGACAATACAATATGTAGTTCTATTCTGTTATCTAATTATTACTAAAAGGCAAAGTTGACAATGCCAGTCAATGTGAAATTTAAGTCTAAATTTTATTTCTGATCATCAATTATATATTTCTATATGCTATTGTGGAGTTAGAGACTAAGGTTTCTAAAATTCCATGTGGTAATGATTGAAATTAGTAAGTGTATTTGCTATGATGTGAGGATGACTCAGGGGCCCTCAGACTATAGCTACCTTGTCCTTGTTAGTAGATTCCTTGTTTCTATTAAATAGAATCTACAGTATGCAATGAAATGTATGCAGTGATACTGTGGCTAGAAATGCATTTATTTTGTCACAGTAGGCCATTCTCTTCTGTAATTAAAGCAGTGCCATTTTCATAAACCTAGTAAAAGCAAAAAATATTATCTGCTTCAAATTATTAATAATAATGTTAATATTCTCCTATAACAAAAGAAAGGAATTATATTACTTCAAATGTAGATCAAATACTTACTAGATTCCCATCTGAATTTTTCAATTTAATATACTGAACATAATATTTTGGAAACTGAAACACCAGCTAGTCAAATTCATATGGAATATATTCCTATCCTAAGTGACAGATCTCAAGAGTCTAAAACATTAAAAATACTAATAAATACTAATTTAAAGTAATGCAAATCTTTTATTGTTGGCCTCTTATTGTCCTTTTGACAGAATAAATTATTTCAGTAACCACTGAACTAAAGGTATTCTCACTACTACAAAAATGGTCCATGATTAATTATGTTGTCAAAATAATTATGCTCTAGCAAGGTATGGTGGCACACACCTGTATCCCAGTACTTGGCAGGCTGAGGCAGGAGGATTGCAAGTTCAAGGACAGCATGTGGTAACTCAGTGAGACCCTGTTTCAAAATAAAAAATAAAAAGGGCTGGGGATGTATCTCAGTGGTAGAGCCCTGGGTTCAATCCCCAGTACCACCACCACCACACACACACACACACACACACACACACACACACACACACACAAAGTTATATTCTAGTAAATGGCCCAGAAAATAGTTCTTTTCCAGAATTTAGCACACTGTTCAGCCAGACAGATTCTTATCATCCAAAAACTTTTCCCCATTAAGTGGAGGAGTGTTTATAAATTCTGTTTAGGCAAAGTTTATTCACAACTACATTTCTTAAGACAAATAAAGTCTGTCCTGTGACACCAGTCTTTTCCTTGAGTCTCTCTTCTGAGAGCACTTCATGTCAGTGTTTGGTGTTTTCCAAGGACGAGTAGGAGAATATGGTGTGAGTATGGAGAATATGGCACTGCCCTAAAGAGACAGACGGCTTCCTCAGGGATCCGAGGACGCCTCGGAGCTGTTGCCTGTTGCTGAATAGAAATCTCCAGAGGACTCTTTCTGGTAATTGGAGGTATAGGCCCCACAAAAAACAAAAATAAGTTTTTGGGTTTTGTCTTACCTTTGCTTTCAGTTGTGGTAGGAAGTTACAAGGTCTTCCTGAAACAATATTTATAATCTGTATAAATGCTTGTTACTAGGACATTGTGGACAGTAGTTTTACTGATGCGAATTCGAATGGCTGTCTTATAAACTTTCAACAAAAAGTCATTCATTTTCCCTGTTTATTCACTCATTCCTTTATTCATCACACACACACACACACACACACACACACACACACACACATCACACACACATCATTTCTGCTAAGAGAGATGAGTTAGTTATGATCTCCGCCTTAGAAATCCCTTCTTCTCCTGTAATTTCTCTAGCAGGCTGGCTAGGCTCTTGAGACATTAGAAAGACAAGCCGCAGTGAGGACACTGGCTCTCTCAGTGTAGTCCCAACTTGTTAGATCTAGCCACAAACCATGTGTGTTAAGGTGCTAGTCAGTTCCCCGGTCACCTTAAGGAAGCAATTCTGAGAATTAGCACTGTAGTTTAGGAAACCTTTATTGTTTTTGATACTACAGTTAAGGGAGCCTCAGAACTGAAACTGAGTCACATATAAAAACCTGAGTTTTGTAGGCAGGGTGCCAGACTGGTCTCCACACCTATTAGTCATTTCTTCTGCCACACTCAGTGGCAGGCTCTCGGCTTCCGCTTACTCCAGCTTCACTGTGCACAGCATCACCGGGGCCACCTGTGAACTGAACCCTAGTCTTAGTTCACAAGTCATTGGGTTTTAATTAGCTTCACATACAATTATCATGCACACTGAAGTTTGAAATCCTGACCTAAAGAGACCACTGAAATAACCTCAACTCCCAATCATGTTTTTAATAGTTATCTAATTTGCTCTAAATAGCTTTGCTAAAATAATCTCAAAAATCTTTAAGGACTACTTTTTAATCTAATGAATGATGTTTGTCTGACTTTTAGGGATTTAGAAAAAATAGGTAAATCTAGTCAAACCTTTCATTTCCTAACCTATGGAAAAACCTAAGCCAGGTCACTCCATGTTTCCTAAAAATCATGATCACTCTTGCCTCTAGCTATGTTTGTAGTGCTATCTTTTCCTGTTAAATTCTTATGAGTCCTTCAAGTACAACCCAAACACTCCCTCCTCCTCAAAGCTTAGCCTGATTCTTCCAATCAGACATAACCTTTGTCCTTCTCTGGAATTCCTTACGCCTTTCATATTTATTTTGTGGTAGTGATCATGTTTTCCCTTATGTTACAGTTGCATTTGTGCTTGTCATTCTCCTTCTAGATTGTAAAATCCTCAAGGTAACAATTTATACCCTGTCATAATTGATACTCAATGTGTTCACCTGAATTGTGGAACATTATATTCTTTCAGACCTTGATCTTAGCAGAAATCACCTGTATAGTCTGCTCAGATCAAAGACTAAAGGAATATTACTTGTTCTACATCTCAGGAGAATATATATTGAATAAAAATTATGCTTAAAGTTTTGCTCTTTTTACTCTATAACAGGTATGTTGCTATTTATAGAATGTTTGCATTCCTATTTTTCTCCAATAAACTTAAATACTGGTAGATAGACTATAAATTTCTCACTAGTAATAATAATGCTTATGCAGTCTTTTGGGGGGACTGGGGATTGAACTCAGGGGCACTCTACCTCTGAGCTACATCCCCATCCCTTTTTATGTTTTATTTTTGAAACAAGGTCTCACTAAATTATTGTGCACTGACCTCAAATCTGCAATCTTCCCATCTCAGCCTTCCCAGTACTGGTATTACAGGCATGTGCTACCATGCCTGGCATGTATGCAGTCTTAAAGGAGATTTTCAAAAAGATGGAGGATAAGGAAATAGTGTTAAAAAGAGAAGTCATGTTGTATGTCTTCAGAGATTTTATAGCATGTTTCTCAGTGTAGGTTCGAAGTGTCTGTTCTTTAAAGAGTAAGATATATTATTAGATTTTTCTAGTGAATTGTAATAAAAAAACACTGTTTTGAAGCCGGGTATGGTGGCGCATGCTTGTAATCCCAGTACTTTGGGAGGCTGAGACCAGAGGATCCGGGTTCGCGGCCAGCCTCAGCTCACGCACGCACGCACGCGCATGCGCTCTCTCTCTCTCTCTCTCTCTCTCCTTGTCTCTCTCTCTCTCTCTCTCTCTCCCTGTCCCTCTCTCTCTCTACTTAGTGAGGCCCTCCACAACTTCGTGAGACCAGGTTTCAAAATAAAGTATAAAAAAATAGGGCCGGGGGTGTAGCGTGGAGGTAGAACGCCCCTGCGTTCAATCCCCGGTACTGCAAAAAAAAAAAAAAAAAACAAAAAAAACACTGTTTTGTATAAATTGTGAGTGAAAGTACTCTAGGAGTGGCTATTTTATATGGAGAGAAATAAAGCAGGTCGCAGAATGAATTGGTGACACACATGAATGATAATCAACTAGAAATTATAGAAAATAAAGATGAAATATATTAGAAAAGAAGTTCAAAACAGCAAGAAATAAATTGCTTAGAGGAATAGATCTGCACAAACCAGTGTTTATAGATGACATTTTTGTTCTGCATCATTGATCATTGAAATGTTAGTTGCAAGGATATTTCTCAAAATAAGTTTTTGACTCTTAAATTGTCCTCATTTTCCCTATAATCTTAATAAATATAAAATATTAACCATGAGATATAATTTAAAGGACTGAAAGCTTCAAGGAAAGTTTTATTAAAAAAGTAAACTGAGTGGGGCCGGGCGTGGTGGCGCACGCTTGTAATCCCAGTACTTTGGGAGGCGGAGACCGGAGGATCCGGGTTCGCGGCCAGCCTCAGCTCTCTCTCTCTCTCTCTC
>PVJS01019451.1:20800-33800 GCA_004027185.1 Glis glis | reverse complement strand
GGAAGGTGCAGGGCCCTGGAGCCGGGTCTTTTCCTTCTTGAACCAACTGTGTGCTGGACACTGCTGGATGCAGGGACACCGGGGTGGGCGAGAGGACCGGTGATAGGGGAGGTGCAGGGCTTTGGGGCTGGGTGAAGGGGAAGCCTGGGTGTAGAAGGAGGACTCCGAGAAATCTTCATATAGGAAGCTTGCTGAGT
Organism: Glis glis; assembly: GCA_004027185.1. Lineage (NCBI taxonomy): Eukaryota > Metazoa > Chordata > Mammalia > Rodentia > Gliridae > Glis > Glis glis. The sequence continues at coordinate 33,603 of PVJS01019451.1, read as the reverse complement.
AATTAGTTAGCCAGGTGAAGAGAAGTGGAAAGAGAGGGGCCCACTCAGAGGAAAGTCCAAATGCAGAGGCCTGCAGACTAAGAAGCAGAGGACAAGTTTGAGGAACTGAAATGGTCCTTATGACTCGTCTTGGGGGAAGAAGGACCTGAGACTCTTCTTCCCGCCCTCGCTGCAGCCTAGCCTGTGCAACTGTCTGTCGCCCCCACTAGCAGCTCCTTGAGGACAGAGTCTTTGTCTCAAATATTTATTCACACAGTATTCTTTAGGTGATCAATAAGTTGTCTTTGGAATACCTATGATTAACTGGAGAGGTGGGTATATGTGGAGGAAGAGGAAGGTCTGAGGCCTAAGAAGTCACTTTAGGGGAAGCATAGAACCTGGAGGGTATTTTGTGAGGGAGGAAGATTTTAGAAATAGGGAATCTGGGCATAGTTGTGCACGCCTGTACTCCCAGTATTTGGGAGGCTGAGACAGGGGGATTGCAGTTCAAGGCCTGCCTCAGCAACTCAGTGAAGGCCTCAGCAATTTAATGAGACCTTGTTTCAAAATAAAATAGGGCTGAAAGTGTGGCTTAGAGGTAGAATGCCCCTGGGTTCTATCCCCAGCACAACAAAAGAAAAAAAGAAAAGAAAAGAAATAATGGAGGAGGGTTGAATCCCCAAGATAGAGGCAGGATCTTCAGAGAGAGAGAGAGAGAGAGGTGGCCTGAGATCCAGAGCTATGAAGGGCCTACCATTTTTCCTCCTCTCTTTCTCAGTTTTCTTCTCAGACCTTTACAGTCACTCCTTTCTTCCCACAGCCTAGCTACAGGCACCCCGGAAAGTTGACTGTAAATCCATTTCATATGAATTCAAAGCCTGCATCAGGCCAGATGTTCCCTAAGCACTGGGAAGATGGGGGCGGGTGATTTGGGGCACATAATCCTTCCATTTGAGTGATTAAAGTGAAATGCCAAAACCCAGGCTTTGCAACACATGCCTGCAATCCCAGCTACTGGAGAGGCTGAGGCTGGAGGATTGTGAGTTCCAGGCAAGTTTGAGGCTAGCCTAGGTAGTATATCAAGACCCTGTCCCCCAAAATAAAAAATGCATGGTGGTGCATGCCTGTCATCCCAGTACTTGGAATGCTGAGACAGAAGGATAGCAGGTTTGAGGCCAGCCTCACCAACTTAGACTCAGCAACTTAGTGAGAACCTGTTTCAAAATAAAAACTAAAAAGCCAGGCATGGCGGCACATGCTTGTAATCCCAGTATTTGGGAGGCTGAGACAGGAGGATTGCAGGTTCAAGGACAGCCTCAGCAATTTAGTGAGGCCCTCAGCAACTTAGTGAGACCCTAAGTTGGGAGGCTGAGACAGGGCTCTCACTAAGTTGCAGAGGGCCCCCGAAATAAATATTTAAAAAATTAAAAATACTCCAAAGAGAGCTGACCAACTGGTAGGGCACCCAGTGTAGGGTGTAGCCTATGCCAGGATTCTTTGCTTCTGTTCTTCCTCTAGTCCTAGCTGCCATCCTTTGGGTGTTTCATTTCCTCTTCTCTTTGTTTCCTGTCTTATTCTGATACCAAAGAGCCTGTGCTGTTTCTCTTATTCTCATAGTCTACGAAGCTCTCGTTTGTTTTCCTTAGGAGGCGTTCACAGACAGCATGGAGCTGGCAGGATCTTAGATCGTTCTAGCCTAACCTCATTTCGTAATTGGTGAGGATTCATTTACGAGGGATTTTCAGTCACAGAAAGGCTTGGCAAACTCTGACCCTTAGGTTCCTCTTAATATTGTATTTATTTATATTATTATTACACCTTTGTTATTAAGTGCTGATTATGTCTGGCCCACAAGCCTGCCTTTGGGCTCAGTAGCCTGTGGAACAGGCCTCGGCACAGAGGAAGGAGAAGCTGCCCAGGAAGAGTGGGTGGCTGTCTGCGAGGGTCTGGGGTCTGTGCCATGAGTGTCTCCTCCAGGTCTCCTGGGAGGGATCCCCAGAGGGGGTCTTGAACAGGTAATGTTTGGAAGCCTTGGGAAACAAGGCTGTGGTTGATGGGTGTAAGAGAGAGAGGATGTTCCAAGTCTCCCTGATTCCTCCTCCTGAAATACTGCATATTGAGGGCGTGGGAGAAGGGGGCAAAGGAGCCAGAAGAATGATTAGCTTGCCTGGACTACAGGACAGGAGAGGAGGGCGCCAGATGGTCTGGATGGAAAGTCGGGGAGATGAGACTTCCTCAGTGCATTGCAGACTCTGAGATCACCGGCTTATAATTTGAAACTTTTGTGTTCCAAGTTCTCCAAGCCATCAATTAATGTTTGTGTTACAAAATTTCACCAAGCAAGCCTTCAGGGGATGTATTTATTTTTGCAGTAAATTGGTTTTCAACCAAACTCTGCCATCAGTGTTCTAACAGTGCAGATGGTATTTGGCCTGCAGACTATATTCCATTCAGAGGTATCAGAAGCTGCAGACTGGAGGCTGAGACCGGAGGATCCGGGTTCACGGCCAGCCTCAGCTACTTAGTGAGGCCCTCCGCAACTTCGTGAGACCCGGTTTCAAAATAAAGTATAAAAAATAGGGCCGGGGGTGTAGCTCGGAGGTAGAATGCCCCTGGGTTCAATCCCCAATACCGCAAAAAAAAAAAAAAAAAGAAGCTGCAGACCACAAACAGGCTCTATCAGCAATCGTTACCAAGCATCCAGCGTCCACAGGACTTCAGATGAGGGTGATACAGAAGCAATCCAGTACATGATGTGCATTTTGGGGACCCTAATAATGTAGGTGGAGACAATGAGTTGACCGAGTCCTTCAGGGAGACCCTAGATCCTGCAGAGGCCCAGAATGAAGTCAAGAGCAGGTGAGGGCTGGGGTAGATGAGGGGCTCAGTGGGAGAGGACTTGACTAGCATATATGAAGCCCTGGGTTCAGTCCCCACCACCTGCACACACACAAAAAAGAGGAGCCAGGCATGGTGGCGCATGCCTGTAATCCCCATACTTGGGAGGCTGAGACAAGAGGATCGCAGGTTCAAGTACAACCTCAGTTACTCAGTGAGAGTCTCATCAACCTAGTGAGACCTTGTTTCCAAATAAATAAAATTGGGCTGAGGGTGTAGCTTGAAGATAAAATGCCTCTGGGTTCAATCCCCAGTACCAAAAAAAGGGGGGTGGGCTAGTCCAGAAGGCTTCCTGGGGGAGGAGGGTTTTTGTTTGTGTTTTTGTGGTACTGGGGATGGAACCCAGGGGCATTCTACCTGAGCTACATCCCCAGCCCTATTTATTTATTTATTTATTTATTGATGTATTTATTTATTTGTGTGGTACTGGGGATTGAACCCAGAGGTTTTCATCTCTATATCCCCAGGCAGTGCCTGACACGCAGGAGTTACTCAGTAACTGTTTGAGGAAGGGTGAGAGGAAATGAAAAAACCAATGTATAGAAACAGTAGGAGCAAGACCTCTGGAGGGGATGAAGCAAATTAACTTGGCAGGAACAGAGAGCTGGTGTTGGAACACATGTGGAATCGGGTAATAAAACAGCCATAAAAGACATTTTTGGGACAATTAGGAAAATTTTAATGTGTACTATTAGATGATGTCGGAATTATTGTTAATTTTCCAAGTATCATCGTTTTATGGTTACATAGAAGGCCCTTGTTCGTGGATGGTACGTGCTGATATATTTAGAGGCAAAAGTCACATTTCCAAATTAACTTTCAAGATGGTTTAGCAAAATAATGTATATATTGTGGAGATATATCCTTATATGTTACATATTAGAAAGAAATTGTGGCATATCATTAATACTAAATACAAGTCCTGGGCACGGTGATGCACAACTGTAATCCTGTACTTGGGAGGCTGAAACAGAAGGATCACAGGTTTGAGGCCAGGCTCAGCAATGTAGCAAGACTCTCAGCAACTTAGACCCTGTTTCTTTTCTTTTCTTTCTTTTTTTTTTTTTTTTGGTACTGGAGACTGAACCCAGGGCATTCTACCTCCAAGCTACACCCCCAGCCCTACTTTATTTATTTTTATTTTTATTTTTTTGCGGTACCAGGGATTGAACCCAGGGGCATTCTACATCCAAGCTATACCCCCAGCCCTATTTTTTATCCTTTATTTTGAAACCGGGTCTCACAAAGATGCGGAGGGCCTCACTAAGTAGCTGAGGCTGGCCTCGAACCTGGATCCTCCGGTCTCCGCCTCCCAAGTACTGGGATTACAAGCGTGCGCCACCACACCCGGCTATTTTATTTTTTATTTGGAAACACAATCACTAAGTTGCGGAGGGCCTCACTAAATTGCTGAGGCTGGCTGCCAACCTGCAATCCTCCTGACAGCCCCCCATCCACTGGGATTACAGGCATGTGCCACCAAACCCGGCTTTGTGTAGAATTTTAAAAAGTACAATGATGGAGATGGGGGCAGTATGGGGTAGGTGGCATGGTGGAAGCGAGGTCAGTAGGTTAAGGACCATGAGTGGACATGGGACGGTAGATCTTGGAACCAGTGTCACATAGTGAACTCCGTTTGGTAGCCTTGTACTAAGTCCTTCCTTGGTTGGTGTTGACTTGGCCCAGGCTGGGAAGGGATGCCCACCCAGGTCAGTGCGCCGGGAGCTGGCCTTCCGTCACAGGCCCCTGTGCACTCAGCGGGCGGTGCCGCGTCTCCCTCCGCAGTGTGTAAGTACGTTGCTGTGGAGCTGAAATCAGCCTTCGAGGAAACCGGCAAGACCAAGGAGGTGATTGACACAGGCTATGGCATCCTGGACCGGAAGGCCTCCGGAGTCAAATATACCAAGTCGTAAGTGACCAGGGACTCAGTGGACTGGCCAACTTTGCTCCCCGGGGGTTTTGGGGACTTGGGAGTTCCCTTTTCCCTACCCGCTAAGCACACCCACCACAGGGAAGTCAGCTCTAATCAAGACCCGAGTTTGCCCACTGGTTCTGCTGCCAGCTAGTTAGGTGCCCTTCATGAATAATTTCTCTGGGCCTCAGATTCTGCATCTGTAAAAGCAAGACTGATGCAACTATGTTAGTGATTCCCAGATACTAGGGTTTCATGCACCAATGTATTTTAAAAAAATTGGTAGCCAGGTGTGGTGGTGCACGCTTGTAATCCCAGTACTTGGGAGGCTGAGACAGGAGGATCACAGGTTCAAGGACAGCCTCAAGCAAGTAGTGAGACTCTCATCAGCTTAGGGAGACCCTGTTTCCAAATAAGAAATAAAATCAGGATGGGGGTGTAGCTCAAAGGTAGAATACCTTTGGGTTCAATCCCTAGTACCACACACACACACACACACACACAAATAAATAAATAATTGGTAACATAGGATTATCAACTTTTAATTTTTCCAGATATAAATATTAAAAATAAAACCAGGTTCTGTCAGCCATGATCACCCTTTCAAAATGAAATATTTTACCATAAAAATTTGATACATTTTAGCCCGGTGTGGTGGCACATACTTGTAATCCCAGTACTTGGGAGGCTGAGACAGGAGGATTGCAGGTTCAAAGCCAGCCTCGGCAATTTAGCGAGGCCTTCTGCAACTTAGTTGACCCTATTTCAAAATAAGAAATAAAATTGGGCTAGGAGTGTAGCTTAGAGGTAGAGTACCTCTGGTTTCAATCCCCAGTGCCACAAAAAAAAAGTTGATACATTTTGCTTTATTAAAAAAAAAATCAAGCCGGGCGTGGTGGCGCACGCTTGTAATACCAGTACTTTGGAGGCTGAGACTGGAGGATCCAGGTTCGCGGCCAGCCTCAGCTACTTAGTGAGGCCCTCTGCAACTTAGTGAGACCCTGTTTCAAAATAAAGAATAAAAAATAGGGCTGGGGGTGTAGCCCAGTGGTAGAATGCCCCTGGGTTTAATCCCCGGTACCACCACCAAAAAAAAATCAAACAGGGCATGGTGGCGCACACTTGTAATCCCAATACTTGGGAGGCTGAGACCAGAGGATTCGGGTTCGCAGCCAGCCTCAGCTACTTAGTGAGGCCCTCCGCAACTTAGTGAGACCCTGTTTCAAAATAAAGAATAAAAAATAGGGCTGGGGTTGTAGCTCAGAGGTAGAATTCCCCCGAGTTCAATCCCCAGTACCACACACACACACAAAAAAAATCAGCTGGGCATGGTGGTGCATGCCTATAATCCCAGTACTTGGGAGGCTGAGACAGGAAGAATACAGATTCAAGGTCAAGCATGGTAACTTAGACCCTGTTTCAAAATAAAAAGGGCTGGGGGTGTAGCTCAGAGGTAGAGCACCACTGGATTCAAGACACATGCATACACACATCAAAGTGGTAGAGCACTTGCCTAGCATGCATGAGACCCTGAGTTTGATCGTCAGACATACACACACACACACACACACACACACACACACATCCTTCCCTTAGAGCTGTTAAAATGTTGTCTCTCTGGTCTGTGTTCCAGCATTTCAGAGCCCCCAGACCAGATGACCTATCTTCCTTCCAGCTCTGACTTCCCCTTGGTGAGATGTGCAGGTGTTGGGCAGCAGGGCTGGAGGGATGGACCACTAACCACTGGGGCTGGGAGGAGAACTTAGTTCCTTTCATGCTGCTGTTTTGGCAGGGACCTACGGTTAATTGAAGTCACTGAGACCATTTGCAAGAGGCTCCTGGACTACAGTTTGCACAAGGAGAGGACCGGCAGCAACCGGTTTGCCAAGGTAGGTTTCCTGCTTGTCCTTCATTCCCTCCAGCCGGCCCTGCATCGGGGCTGTGTCCACCGGCATGAGGGTGACTTGCAGCTCCTCCGCGCCTGTTCCCACTGTGATGCCGCTTGCACTCCTCCCCTCCCGAGCAGCCTGACTTTTCGGCAGCACTGGGCGCATTCCTGACAGCCTGGGCCTGTCCTGGGTCCTGCCTCAGTCTCAGACACAGGCAGAAATGTGCCAGGCTGGCAGGCCACGGGGGCCTCAAACGCTTGAACAAAGGGGACTCAGCAAGGTCTAGGGTGTGCAGAAGTGGCCCGGGGAGTGGCAGGGGAGCTGTCAGAAGACAGCTGGGGACAGTGACTGCCTGGTCACTCATCTGGGCCCCACAGCGGCACCTCTCTCGAGCACCTCCATGTGGCTGTTCTGTCTGGTTCACTCTGTTCGTGAATGCTTCTCTCTGGGGAAGGCGCTGCTTACAGCAAGGCCCCATTTGGCTCTACCTCTTCAGCGCCTGGCATGTAGTAAGATGGTCGCCACCCACATTTATCCCCTAAGTTCCCTTCTAGCAAAGGAAACCGGTCATAAACCCCTGGGACCCTAAGGGTAAGGTTCAAGCAGCAGAGTCTTAGGTTTTGTCTTTAAAACTTACATGAGGGACGCCGGGCGTGGTGGCGCAAGCTTGTAATCCCAGTACTTTGGGAGGCGGAGACCAGAGGATCCGGGTTCGCGGCCAGCCTCAGCTCCTCAGCTCTCTCTCTCTCTCTCCCTGTCTCTCTCTCTCTCCTTAGTGAGGCCCTCCACAACTTCGTGAGACCCGGTTTCAAAATAAAGTATAAAAAATAGGGCTGGGGATGTAGCGCGGAGGTAGAACGCCCCTGCGTTCATTCCCCGGTACCAAAAAAAAACCTTACATGAGGGAGCCAGGCATGGTGGAGCCAGCCAACCAGCCAAGTAATCCCAGTACTTGGGAGGCTGAGACAGGAGGATTGCAGGTTTGAGGACAGCCTCAGCAATGTAGCAGGACCCTCAGCAACTTAGACCTTGTTTCAAAATAAAAAAGGGCTGGGGTTGCAGCTTGGAGGTAAAATGCCCCTGGGTTCAATCCCTAGCACCACAAAAACAAAACAAAACAGAAAACTTATATGAGGGCCATGCGCTTGTAATCCCAGTACTTGGGAGGCTGAGACAGGAGGATTGTAGGTTCGAGGTCATCCTCAGCAACTTAGTGAGATCCTGTTTCAAAATAAAAGGACTAGGGGTGTAGCTCAGAGGTAGAATGCCCCTGGGTTCAATCCTTAGTCCACACACATACACACACACACACACACACACACCCCTTCGCCACCACGCCTGGCCAAAAAAAACTTTAATGAGGGCTTGGGATGTGACTCAGTCGGTAAACGCTTGCCTAGCATGCACAAGGCCCTAGGCTTGATCCCCAGCACTGCAAAAAAGAAAAAAAACCAACTTGTGAATTTAGCTAATGAATCCATGTTTGCTTTAATAAAAAGTGCTTCAAGTTATTTTCTGTGGCAGTTAGAAACAATCTGTCTCCCAGTAGCGGAGGGGTTAAGTGCACTGAGATGGTCATTCCACGGACTGTTGTGCAGCTGTAAAAGAAAGAGAGAGCTGCTTACCAACTAACTGGAACTCTCTCTCAGGTGTCTTGTTAAGTAAAAAAGGCAAGGTGCAAAATTGTGTGTATGAGACACTACTCCTTGTGTAAAATGCAGGGATGAGAACCAGATGTGGTGGTGCATACCTGTAATCCCAGTACTTGGGAGGCTGAGACAGGAGGATCGCAGGTTTGAGGATAGCCTCAACAATTTCGTGAGGCCCTCAGAAACTTAATGAGATCCTGTTTCAAAATAAAAAATAAAATAGGGTTGGGGGTGTATCTCAGGTAGAATGCCCTGAGTTCAATGCCCAGTACAAAAAAAAAATAACCCAAACACACACACAAAAATAAAATAAAAAATGAGAAGGGCTGGGGGTGTGGTCCAGAGGTAGAACGCCCTGGGTTCGGTCCACAGAACCACACACGCAGAGTCACTAAGTCCAGAGCGCCTAAGGGCAGCAGCAGATCTTTTTGAAAGGATGAGGCGAGGGGAGGCAGCTCAGGCTGTGTGTGCACTAGAGTGGGGAGAAGCTTCTGGAAAGAGGAAGACCCAGACAAGGGCTCTCAGAGCCAGGCTGTCAGACAGCAGCGAGAGGACGGGACGTAGAGAAGGTGGCTCGCCTTTTCATGTCTGACGGCCTCTTGCAGGGCATGTCGGAGACGTTTGAGACGCTGCACAACCTGGTGCACAAAGGGGTCAAGGTGGTGATGGACATCCCATACGAGCTGTGGAACGAGACCTCTGCTGAGGTGGCCGACCTCAAGAAGCAGGTACGGGTCTCAGCCCGCTGCGCCCAGCTGGGGTCACTCTTCTGGCTGAGCAAGGCCACCGAGGGTGGGTTGCGGCATTGCGCCGGGGGAGGGCGCTGGGAGGAGCCCGTGCTGGGCTCTGCCAGCCCCTCGTTGTGATCCACAGTGCGACGTGCTGGTGGAGGAGTTTGAAGAGGTCATCGAGGACTGGTACAGGAACCACCAGGAGGAAGACCTGACCCAGTTCCTCTGTGCCAACCACGTGCTGAAGGGAAAGGACACCAGTGAGTCTCGGGGTGGTTTCTCCTTCGTCCTCCCTCTGGGGAGGCAGGGTGGAGAGGCTGGAAAGGAGGCCGTAGGAGCTCTGCCCTCGGGGAGCTTGATGAGGCTTGAAGTCAGAGGCACTGAAACCTGGTGCGGGGTAACGGCGGATAACGGTGCCCACGCGCAGAGCCCCAGGCGTGGTGAGGTGGCCAACACCAGTCGCATCCCCCTTCCCAGCGGCCCCCCAGCAAGCCGGTCCTGGGGCGGCTCCGTCGAGGTCTCTCCTCTCGCCCCCAGGTTGCCTGGCAGAGCGGTGGTCTGGCAAGAAGGGGGACACAGCCGCCCTGGGAGGGAAGAAGTCCAAGAAGAAGAGCAGCAAGGCCAAGGCTGTGGGTGGCAGGAGCGGCGGCAGCAAGCAGCGGAAGGAGCTGGGGGACCTGGAGGGAGACACCAGCCCCGAGGAGGAGGACGGCGTCCAGAAGGCGTCCCCGCTCCCACACAGCCCCCCCGACGAGCTTTGAGCCGACCCGTGTCCTGTACTGAGCCCTGACCTCGACGCAGGAGAGGCTGGGCTAGCTCCGGCAGGAAGCTGGCTCCTCGCAGCTCCTCCGCCGCCTCGGCCCTGCCCGCTTCCTGCCAAGGAATGACGAGCCCGGCGAGAGCTCCAAGCAGCCACGGTCAGCCCGGGCCAGCCTTTTTCCTCTGCCAAGAATTCCACTCCTGATACCGGCTTCAAGCGGGCCGTGGGCCTTCGGGACTTGGAGGGCTCCAGTGTGAACTCAGGGGGGCAGGTGTCGGAACTGGGCACCAGGACTAGAGCCCGGCCTCCGCCTGCCCACACTGCTGCCCCGCAGGGAAGCAAGACTGCGGCCCCCGCCCCCGCCCGCTCCCATGGACACCTGCGCTCTGCCTGCCCTCCACAGGGCTCAGAGTAAAAACCTTTGTCCTTTTGGTTCTGGTTTCTGAGTCCTCTCAGCCCTCAGAGGGGCTGGACCCCCTTGCTGCCCGTCCTGCTCCTCTCCCCACTGCAGGGCTGAGGAAGGTGGGCTGCTCCCACCGCTCATGGTTGCAGGGACCTGCCCGCTGGGGGAAGAGCGAGTGTGGGGGCATGCAGGGCTGCTCTGGGGGGCACGGTGAGCGGCAGCACGCCGTCCTTCAGCGCCTTGTTCTCCTCAGCTCCTCGGCCCTCCCCACCCAGTGCCCTGGTACACGCTGCCCACTGTGTCCGGGCACCTGGCTGCCCTCATGGCCTCCCTCTCTCCTGGTCTCTCCCCCAGGACCTTTCCACTGGTTGTGTGGTGTTTACTGGTTACCTCAGCGGCGCCTGCCCTCCCTCCCACCTCCATCTGCCCGGCTGTTCTTGAACCTTGTTCCCTGATGACCACACTCGCTCACTCTGTCTGCTCTTCCTAGCTGTGGCACCTGGAGCCCAGAAGGGAGGACACCCCATCTCCCAACAAAGTCACATTCTCTGGGGCAGGGGAGGAACAGGAAGGCTGGCCTCTGGGAGGCAGCACGTCCGTTGTCTTTCCACCGTTCACAGCTGCCAGGGCCCCTTCCTTCAACACCAGGCCCTGAGAGTGGAATTCATAATGAACTTGGTTTCTTTTTTATTTTTCCTGTGAATTTAGGGGTGTTCTACCTCTGACCTATACCCCCAGCCCTCTTTATTTTTTACTTTGAAACAGAGTCCCACTAAGTTGCTGAGGCTGTTCTTGAACCTTCAATTTTCCTGTCTCAGCCTCCTAAATACTGGGATGCCAGGTGTGTGCCACCACAGCTGGCTGCAGTCCTTTTTACTTATTTTATTTTTTTTTTGTACTGGGGATTGAACCCAGGGACATTCTACCTCTGAGCTACACTCCCAGCCCTATTTTTTTATTCTTTATTTTGAAATGGGCTCACTAAGTTGCAGAGGGCCTCACTAAGTAGCTGAGACTGGCTGTGAACCTGCGATCCTCCTGTCTCAGCCTCCCAAGTACTGGGATTACAAGTGTGTGCCACCATGCCCAGCTTACTTATTTTTGTGGTACTGGGGACTGAACTCGAGGGCATTCTACCTCCGAGCTACACCCCTGGCCCTATTTTTTATTTTTATTTTGAAATGGGGTCTTACTAGGTTGGTGAGAGTCTCACTACTTGCTGAGGCTGTCCTTGAACCTGCGATCCTCCTGTCTCAGCCTCCCAAGTACTGGGATTACAGCCATGCCCCACCATGCCTGGCTTTTACTTTTTATTTTGAAACATGATCTTACTGAGTTTGAGGCTGTCCTCAAACTTTTAATTTTCCTGTCCTAGCCTCCAAAGTACTGGGATTACCGGTGTGCAGCACCACACTCTACTTGGTTTGGTCTCCCAGTTTTCACCCACCACGAAGACTCTTTAGAAGGAAACTAGAACAGCTGGGATGTATTCAGCGGTGGAGCACGTGCTTAGTGTGCTGGAGGCCCTGGGCTCAGTCCCCCAGCACCACCCTAAGGGAAAATAGGAAGCAGCTGTTGCTCCTTGAAAGGAGAGCGTGGTGGGAGGATCCTGCCGAGCTGCGCCCTCGCCAGGTCAGTGCCCCGCGAGACTCTGCACTTGGCTGGGCCAGCCAGGGGCAGGAGGGGGTGCACTGTTGACTCTGGTGCAGAGACTTGGGCCTGAGTTCCTGGGAGTGAGGCCCCCCTGCAGGTCAGGCCTGGAGGCTGGAGAGGAGCGGAGTGGAAGCTCTTCCTCTGGCTTGGAGGCAGAGCGCTCTCTGGCTGGTGCTTGTGGTCAGGCCTTCCCCCATCTCTGGGGTGATGTCCCTCCCTGCTCAAGGGGCTGGGGCAGTGGGGTCTAGTCTGGAGTCAGGCCCTGTCCTGTGCTTTGGGCTGGGGGTCTGTGGCAGCTCTCCCCACTGTTCCTAGTAGCCGTTGTCTGGTTGCGTTCTGTCACTAACCCACCGCACTTCCGCGCCTAGCCCACAGTCCCCAGAGGAGCACCATTGATTCTTAACTAGGATGAGGCAAAGACCTCTCCACCTCCTGGGTGTCGGCTCAGGGGCCCAATCCCAGCCCAGGCCCGAGGGCAGGCAGCACTGACTGCTCTGCCCTTTGACCTGCATCTGCCAGGATGCTCCACTGCCCCAAGGCGGCTTGCGTGTGGCTCACCCCAGTCCCCAGGGCAGGTCTGGCCCACACTGGAGGAGGCAAAAGGCAGGACCCAGCTTCCCGGGGATTTCTTTTCCTTCGGGCACTACAAGTAGAGGGCTTTTAAAATTGATATCGCCTCTCCCCCCCTTTTTTGTGGCACTGGGGATTGAACCCAGGGGCATTCTAACTCCTAGCTACACCCTCAGCCCTATTTTATTTTTATTTGGAAACAGGGTCTTGCTAGGTTGATGAGAGTCTCACTACTTGCTGAGGCTGTCCTCAAATCTGTAATCCTTCTGTCTCAGCCTCCCAAGTACTGGGATTACAGGCGTGTACCACCACGCCTGGCTTGCCTCCCACTTTTTTTTTTTTTTTTTGCAGTACGGGGG
>PVJS01019451.1:0-20700 GCA_004027185.1 Glis glis | reverse complement strand
ACAAGCGTGCGCCACCACACCCAGCTTTTGCCTCCCACTTTCTGACACCCCTTCCCATCCCATGTGAGTTCACTTGAGCTAACTTCCGCGCCCCTACCAGAAACCCTATTAGAACACCGCAGGCCCACTGGGTCCATACCTTGCACCCAGAATGCTTAACAGACCAATCATTTTTTTTTTTTGGGTGTGTGTGTGTGTGTGTGTGGTGGTAGCGGGGATTGAACCGAGGGGCATTCTACCTCTGAGCTACACCCCCAGCCCTATTTTATTATTTTATTTTATTTTGTTTTGTTTTGTTTTTGCGGTACCAGGGATTGAACCCAGGAGCGTTCTACCTCTGAGCTACACCCCAGGCCCTATTTTTTATCCTTTATTTTGAAACCAGGTCTCACGAAGTTGCGGAGGGCCTCACTAAGTAGCTGAGGCTGGCCGCGAACCCGGATCCCCTGGTCTGCGCCTCCCAAGTACTGGGATTACAAGCGTGCTCCACCACGCCCGGCATTTTATTTTATTTTGAAACGGTCTCACTAAGTGGTTCAGGCTGGCCGTGAACCTGCGATCCTCCTGCTTCAGCCTCCCAGGTACTGGGATTACAGGCATGAGCCACATCTGGCTTTCTCATGGTTCTTAAGATGAGGTCAGCTGGAATCCATATCACGGAGAGGAAAACCACTGTCCCAAGGGAGCAGGTCTCTAGTGAAGTCACAGTGGGTCAGGGTCTTGTCCTTAGAGTGGTCCCATCAACCAGAACCACAAGGGCTGATGGACAAGAAGCAAAGCCAATTTCTTCCAGTTCAGTAATTAAAAGGACCAAGGTGGTACTGGGGGCCTTGCTCAGTAGTAGAGCACTTGCCTCAGGTGGGCTAGATCCCAGCACCACGGAAGAAGTAATTTTTATGTGTGCATATGTGTGGTACTGGGGATTGAACCCAGGGGCACTTTGCCACTGAGCTACCTTTTTATTTTTTTAAATTTTGCCATCTATTCATTCATTTATTTATTTTTGGTGGTACTAGGGATTGAACCCAGTGGCATTCTACCTCCAGTCTACACCCCCAGCCCTATTTTTTATTTTTATTTTGAAACGGTCTCACTAAGTTGTGGAAGGCCTCACTAAGTAGCTGAGGCTAGCCGCGAACCCAGATCCTCTGGTCTCCGCCTCCCAAAGTACTGGGATTACAAGCGGGCACCACCACGCCCGGCTGTCCTTCTTATTTTTTGATCCATTTTTCTTTTTTTCTTCCTTTACTTATTTTGTGGTACTGGGGATTGAACCCAGGGGCATTCTACCTCTGAACTACACTCAGCTCTATTTTAATTAATTAATTAATTAATTTCAGCACTGGGGATGGAACCCAGGGGCATTCTACCTCCAAGCTATACCCCCAGCCCTAGTTTTTATTCTTTATTTTGAAACAGGGTTTCACTAAATTGTGGAGGGCCTAAGTAGCTGAGGCTGGCCGCAAACCGGGTCCTCCGGTCTCAGCCTCCCAAGTACTGGGATTACAAGTGTGTGCCACCATGCCCGGCTAAAAAACAAAATTTTTTTTTTAGTACTGGGAATGAACCTGGGGCATTCTACCTCCAAGCCACACGTCTGGCCTTATTTATTTATTTTCTGGTACTGGGGATTAAACCCAGGGGCATTCTACCTCCAAGCCACACCCCTGGCTTTATTTATTCATTTATTTATTTTTTATTTTGTGGTACTGGGGATTGAACCCAGAGGCATTCTACCTCTGAGCCACACCTCCAGCCCTATTTTATTTCTTATATGGAAACAGGGTCTCACTAAGTTGTGGAGGGTCTCGGTAAGTTGCTGACACTGGCTGCGAACCTGGGATCCTTCTGTCTCAGCCTCGCAAGTACTGGGATTACATTACTAGCATGCACTACTATGCCTGGTTTATTTATTTATTTATTTATTTTTATTTTTGTGGTACTGGGGATTGAACCTGGGGGCATTTTACCTCCGAGCTATACCCCCAGCCTTATTTTATTTTATTTTTTTAATTTTAAAGCAGGGTCTCACTAGGTTGCTGAGAGTCTAGCTTAGTTACTGAGGTTGTTTTAGAGCCTGCAATCCTCCTGTCTCGGTCTCCCAAGTATTAGGGTTACAGGCATGTGCCACAATGCCTGGCCCCCCAAGTTTTTTGGTGTGTATATGGGACTGGGGATTGAGCCCAAGGGCATTCTACCTCTAAGGTACACCACCAGCCCCTTTTTTTTTTTCGGTACCGGGAATTTTTTTTTTTTTTTCGGTACCGGGGATTGAACCCAGGGGCGTTTTACCTCCGCGCTACACCCCCGGCCCTATTTCTTTATACTTTATTTTGAAACCGGGTCTCACGAAGTTGTGGAGGGCCTCACTAGGTAGAGAGAGAGAGAGAGAGAGAGAGAGAGAGACAGGGAGAGAGAAAGAGAGAGAGAGCTGAGGCTGGCCGCGAACCTGGATCCTCCGGTCTCCGCCTCCCAAAGTACTGAGATTACAAGCGTGCGCCACCACGCCCGGCTTCGGTACCGGGAATTGAACGCAGGGGCATTCTACCTCCGCGCTATGCCCCTGGCCCTATTTTTTATACTTTATTTTGAAACCGGGTCTCACGAAGTTGCGGAGGGCCTCACTAAGGAGAGAGAGAGACAGGGAGAGAGAGAACAAGAGAGCTGAGGCTGGCCGCGAACCCAGATCCTCCGGTCTCCGCCTCCCAAAGTACTGGGATTACAAGCGTGCGCCACCACGCCCGGCACCACCAGCCCTTTTAATTTTTTATTTTGAAACAGGGTCTTGCTAAGTAGCTGAAGGTCCTGCTAAATTGCCAAGGCTGACAAACCTGCGATCCTCCTGTCTCAGCCTCACAAGTAGTGGGATTACAGGCATGCACCACCATGCCCGGCTATCTTTCTCCAAAGTTTTGAAGTGGCTGGGGCTATGGTGTCTGCCTGTAATCCCAGCTACTCAGGAAACTGAGGCAGAAGGATCTCAGGTTTGAGGCCAGCCTGGGCAACTCAGTGAAACCCTATCTCAAAAAGGGATGGGGCTAAGCCGGGCGTGGTGGCGCATGCTTGTAATCCCAGTACTTTGGGAGGCGGAGACCGGAGGATCCGGGTTCGCGGCCAGCCTCAGCTCTCTCTCTCCCTGTCTCTCTCTCTCTCTACTTAGTGAGGCCCTCCGCAACTTTGTGAGACCTGGTTTCAAAATAAAGTATAAAAAAATAGGGCCGGGGGTGTAGCACGGAGGTAGAACGCCCCTGGGTTCAATCCCCAGTACCGCAAAAAAAAAAAAAAAAAAAAAGAGGGATGGGGCTGTAGCTCAGTGGTAAGCAGCCCTGGGTTCAAACCCCTGTGCCAGGGTACAAAGACGTAGTACACAGATTGCTGCCCACAACTAAGAGGATTCATTCTTTTTTTGTGTGTGTGGTACTGGGAATTGAACCCAGGGATGCTCTGTGTATGAGCAACAGCCCCAGCCCTATTTATTTAGAAACAGGGTCTCATTCAATTACCACGTGCTGCTGGCCTAGAACCTGTAATTCATCTCCCTTCCTCAGTCTCCCAAGTACTAAATTACAGGCATGGGCCGCTTGCTGACATCCCCCCCGCGCCCCCCCCCCTTCTGTTTTATTTTGAAACAGGGCCTGGCTAAATTGCCCAGTTGGGCCTCGAGCTTGCTACCCTCCTGCCTCAGCCTCCCAAGGAGCCTAAGTCTGCCCAGTGGGCCAGATATTAGGAGGATTCTGACTCCACCTTAGGAAGCTGGGGAAATGACCTGCGGTGGTCACCTCTGTTGGAAGCACACCTGCCAGGTGGGGGGAGGGGAGATGATCCTAGGGCCAGGACCCTGCCCTTGGATGGACAGACCAGCGTCCTCAGAGACTTCAACTGTGCTGCCCACCACGGCTGACTAGCTCCCTTCTTCTTTTTTTTTTTTTCTTTTTTTGTTTTTTGCGGTACTGGGGGTTGAACCCAGTGGCATTCTACCTCTGAGCTACACCCCCAGCCCTATTTTTTATTCTTTATTTTGAAACAGGGTCTCACTAAGTTGCGGAGGGCCTCACTAAGTAGCTGAGACTGGCCGCAAACCTGTAATCCACCTGTCTCAGCCTCCTAAATACTGGGATTACGAGCGTGCGCCACCTGGTCCGGTTTAGCTCCCTTCTTTAGATATGCTGATACCTTCCTCCATGGGCGCAGTCCAGCCCTGCCCCAGGGCTGCTCAGCTGTGGGTGAATTTTGAAGTTTTCTTCCCTTTCCAATTCGGGTAGGGGTGGAGAGAGCCATCCCGCCCCGGGACGGGTTAAGTGCGGGCGTGGGGTGGGTCGGCGTCGGCCTGGAGGAGGATGCACGAGGGCGTGACTCGCAGGGGCGTGTCCCCGGGCTCACCTGCCATTGGCCAGGTGCGGCCGCCCTCCAGGCCCGCGGCGGCTATAAACGCGAGCGGGGGGCGGCGGGGCAGAGCCGAGCGGACGAGGTGGAGCATGGTGGACAGCGTGTACCGGACCCGGTCCCTGGGGGTCGCGGCCGAAGGGCTCCCGGACCAGTATGCGGACGGGGAGGCGGCGCGCGTGTGGCAGCTGTACATCGGGGACACCCGCAGCCGCACCGACGAGTACAAGGCCTGGCTGCTCGGGCTGCTGCGCCAGCATGGCTGCCGGCGGGTGCTGGACGTGGCCTGCGGCACCGGGTGAGTCCGGGCGGGAGTCGGGGGTCGGAGAGCCGGGCCGCAGGACCGACCGCGCCGGGCACGTCGGGGCAGCCCGCAGCTGGAGCCGGGCAGGGCAGGGGCAGGACGCCAGGGCTGGGAACCGTGCATGCCCGGGCAGAGGCACTGCACGTGCACTGGCCGGTGGGGGAGAGGGCCCAGGAGACAGGGCGAGAAGTGGGCAGAGGCCAGGGTTCAGGGTCGGAGCAGGGGCCGGCTGGATCCATGGCTCCACCGTGGGCATGACAACAGTTAACATTTGTTCAACATTTGCACGTGCCAAGGGCTGTCTGTGCCAGGAGCTTTGGGTACCTCAGCTTTCAAACCCTCACAACCTCCCTGAGATAAGTAGTGATCTTCTCCACTCACTAGGGGCAGTTAGACCCCGGAGAAGTGAAAGTCCATCTAGCTGGTTGCAGATACAGACCCAGGTCTCTTGGGGTCTGCCTGTGCGCCACCAGCAGGCTAGACACTGCCTTTTCTTCTTCTTTTTTTTTTTTTTTTTTTTTTTGGCGGTACATGGGATTGAACCCAGGGCATTCTACCTTCGAGCTACACCCCCGGCCCTATGTTTTATCCTTTATTTTGAAACCGTGTCTCACGAAGTTGCGGAGGGCCTCACCAAGTAGCTGAGGCTGGCTGCGAACCCAGATCCTCCAGTCTCAGCCTCCCAAGTACTGGGATTACAAGCGTGGGCCACCATGCCCGCCCGGCTAGACACTGCCTCTTGTGCACTTGTTACTTAACTCAGGGGTGCCAGCTTGCCCAGCTAACAATGGGGTACCATTGTTAGAAAGGGATTCCAGGGAAGCCGCAAGTAAAAACTCATAAAATCGAAAGTAACTTGGCCAGGCGATTTGCAGGGCAGGCTTTTATCCCTGACTCCATCCTGCCCCTCACCCTGATTTGGGGAGGGCTTGGGTTCACAACTCTGCCCCATTGGCTATTCCAATAGACAGAAACATAGTTTCGACAAAGAAACAAAGTCTTAAGGTACATTTTGTATTGATTGGTTAACTGCTAGAACAAACAAAATTTAAAAGTACACTTTAGGGTATAGTCTGCATTGATTGGCTTTCTGCAAAATTTTAAAGTACATTCTCCCAACAAACTGGTACATAAGTTATATAATGGTCCCAGGCTATACTTACAAAGGAAGGCTTAATACTACATTTCTATGTCATTTAGCACTTGGACAGAAAAGATGGTTTTTCTTTCTTCCACCATCTACTTCATAGGGTTAATGCACAGTGCCCAGCTCTGGCAGGTGCTTTTTTAAAAAAAATTACTACCTGGTGATAAGAAACCGATTTGTGAGGTCACCTGAGGTCAGTGGAGAGGGTCTGGGAGAGAAGGCAGACAGAAGAGCCATGCACAGGGCTCTCCTGACTGCCCCCTTGGCCTCTGGTCCCTGGCCCTGCCCAGGGTGGACTCCATCATGCTGGTGGAAGAGGGCTTCAGTGTGATGAGTGTGGACGCCAGCGACAAGATGCTCAAGTATGCACTCAAGGAGCGCTGGAACCGGCGGCAGGAGCCTGGCTTCGACAACTGGGGTATGGAGATCCAGCCAGACCCCAACCCTCGCCCAAGCACTCCCGGCCCCACCACCAGGAACACTGTCTTGTCCACCCCAGGCTCCTTTACATCCGGTGGGATTTGGTTTTCTTTTTTTCCTTTTGGTGCTGGGAATTGAACCCAGGGGCAGTCTATCTCCGAGCTACACCCCAACCCTTTTTAAATTTAGTTTTGTGTTTTTTTTTTGCGGTACTGGGGATTGAACCCAGGGGCATTCTACCTCCGAGCTACACCCCCGGCCCTATTTTTTATACTTTATTTTGAAACTGGGTCTCACGAAGTTGTGGAGGGCCTCACTAACTAGCTGAGGCTGGCCACGAACCCTGATCCTCCGGTCTCCGCCTCCCAAGTACTAGGATTACAAGCGTGCGCCACCACGCCCGGCTTAAATTTAGTTTTTATTTATTTTTGGTACTAGGGATTGAACCCAGGGGCATTCTACTGTCAGGCTACACCCCGGCCCTTTTTATTTTTTTATGCTGAAATGGGGTCTCGCTAAGCAGCTGAGGCTGATCTCGAACCTGCAATCCTCCTGTCTCAGCTTTCCATGTACTGGGATTACAGGCATACGCCACTACACCCGGCTTTTAAATTTATTTTTAAACAGGGTCTTGCTAAGTTGGTGAGGGCCTCACTAAATTGCTGAGGCTGGCCTCCAACCTGCAATCCTCCTGTCTCAGCCTCCCAACTACTGGGATTACAGGCGTGCGCCACCTGTCTGGCAGGGTGAGGTATTCTGTTTTCCTCAGGGGATAGCAAAGTTACTGTCATTTTCCCGAAAAACAGGCTTTTGCATCCGAATGAAGTACTGAGTGTCAAGAGTTTTCTTTAGTGCTAGGGATTAAACCCAGCCTTGGGCATGCTACCCAGGAGCTCTGCTATTCATCCATCCCCCCCCTTTGAGATGGGGTCTGTGCTGCCCAGGCTGGCCCTGAACTCCTGAGTTCGAGTGACTCTGCTGTCTCAGCCTCCCGAGTAGCTGTAGCTGTCAGCACTGTGCCCATCTCTGAAGAGCCTTTTTTTTTTTGTACTGGTGATTAAATCCAGGGGCATTCTACATCTGAGTTATACCCCCAGTCCTTTATTGTTTACTTTTATTTTATTCATTTGTTTTTGCAGCACTGGGGCCTGCACCCAGGGGTGTTCTACCTGAGCTACACTCCCACCCCTTTTTGTTTTGAAACTGTGTTTTGCTAGTCTGCTATGTTGCTGAAGAACATTTAAACTTTTATTTTTATTTTTTTTTTATTTTTGCAGTACCGGGGATTGAACCCAGGGGCGTTCTACCGCCGAGCTACACCCCCGGCCCTATTTTTTATCCTTTATTTTAAAACCGGGTTTCATGAAGTTGCGGAGGGCCTCACTAAGTAGCTGAGGCTGGCCGCGAACCCGGATCCTCCGATCTCCACCTCCCAAGTACTGGGATTACAAGCGTGCACCACGCCTGGCTCGAAGTTTACCTGTTATTTATAACATCCTGACCCTCCTCCCAAGTAAAAGCCCCTAGGCAGAGCGCCTTTCTTCCCACCTCAGCTTTCCCTTCCCTTCTCACTCTCCACGTCCATCTTGACCCCTCCTGCTAGCTGGGTGGGGACTCCCTGTTGTGTGTTAGGAAGGAGAAACCGAGGCAGGACTGCACTTGGTGGAGGTGGGTGGTACTGGTACCATGATGTCATGATTCCTCTTCCCTTCCTGGCCCCCAGTCATCGAGGAAGCCAACTGGATGACTCTGGACAAAGATGTGCCCCAGCCAGCGGGAGGTGGCTTTGATGCGGTCATCTGCCTTGGAAACAGCTTCGCCCACTTGCCAGACTGCAAAGGTGAGGTGTGGCTTGGGGGGCCCTTGCCTCGAGCTCCGCCCTTTCCACGACCCCGAGGGCCTGTTCTCCTGACAAAGATGACCACTCTTTCACCCCTCCCTCTGTGCTGTCACTGGCCCTTGGGGAGGGGAGAAATGGGGCGGAGTGGTGCAGCGGGCCTGTTCACACGGAGCCTCTGCCTGCCCGGAGCCTAGGTGACCAAAGTGAGCACCGGCAGGCACTGAAGAACTTTGCGAGCATGGTGCGCTCAGGGGGCCTGCTGGTCATCGATCACCGCAACTACGACCACATCCTCAGGACGGGGTGCGCGCCCCCAGGGAAGAACATCTACTACAAGGTGGGGCCCCCAGGGAAGGGCAGGCCTCAGTGGAGGGCAGGAGCCTCGGGCCCTCTAGTGGATCAGAGGCTATGCAAGTTGGGCGTGGTGGCGCATGCTTGTAATCCCAGTGCTTGGGAGGCTGAGACAGGAGGATCACAGGTTCGAGACCAGCCTCAGTTACTTAGTGAGACCCTGTTTCAAAACTTAAAATCGGGCTGGGGGTGTAACTCGGAGGTAGAATGCCCCTGGGTTCCATCCCCAGCACCACATACACATGCACACAATAGGGCTGGGGTAGAGCTTGAAGGTAGAACACCCCTGTGTTCAATCCCTAGCACACACACAAAAAGGCTAACGCAGCCTCCACCACTGCCTCCAGAGTGACTTGACCAAGGACATCACGACGTCAGTGCTGACGGTGAACAACAAAGCCCACATGGTGACCCTGGACTACACGGTGCAGGTGCCGGGCGCTGGTCAGGACGGCTCTCTGGGCCTCAGGTACCCCTTGGCCTGGCAGGGAGAGGTGCAGTGGGAAGGGCCGAGGTCCCCAGCCCTCACGGTGGCTGGGGGCCCCGTTGCAGTAAGTTCCGGCTCTCCTACTACCCGCATTGCCTGGCGTCCTTCACGGAGTTGCTCCAAACGGCCTTCGGTGGCAAGTGCCAGCACAGCGTCCTGGGTGACTTCAAGCCTTACAAGCCGGGCCAGGCCTACATCCCCTGCTACTTCATCCATGTGCTCAAGAAGACAGAGTGAACGTGGCTTCAGCCCCCTTAACCCCCACCTAGGCACCGCCAGGCTCTGGGGAGGTGGGGCCCGTGCCCCTCACCAAGCCCCGGTGCAGACACTCACAGCTGGTCTGGTGATGTGGGTTTGGGCAAATGCAAGGGTAAACAATACAGTCTGTGCCTTTTTCAATGCCCCTAGCCTTGTGTTAATGTCAGAAGGAACAGGCTCCCATGGGGCTCTTCTCCACGCAGACCTTTCACCACACCAGCAGGGGGCAGCATATACTTTATTTTCTGCCACAGAACTGGCCTCAGGGCCCATTCTCAGACCACCAGGCCCTGCCCTCCTCCTGAGCACTTGGGCCTCTCAGAGCTGGCCTAGGAGGAGGACGGGCTCACAGGCCACTCTGCACCCAGGGGACCTCCTGGAGGGAGGCTGCCTTAGGTCTCTTGGAGGGGCCATCTGGGCAGCTCTGGCCACGGTGGGCAGTCCTAGCAGGCAGCAAACTTGCGCTGGATGCGCTTGTACCGGAGCAGCTCCTGCTCGCTGACCGAGGGCTGCAGCCGGGCGGCTGCCTGCAGCAGGTCGTCCATGGTGAGCAACAGCGCTGAGCTCCCCGGCTCCAGCCCTGAGGGCGTGAAGAGGGAGTGAGGCCAGGTGGCCCATCCCAGCTCAGTCCCCCCAGGTGTCCCTCTGAAGCCCAGTGGGCCTGTGTCCCACTGGCATTTTGGTTGAACTTTGGGGCTGTTGGGTGGCTCACCTTCCTCCAGGTCGTGAACCCTGCGTTTGAGGGCAGTTGTCATGGCGTCAGAGCAGAGTGCATACAGGTCTGCGCCCGTCAGCTGGGGAGGGCAGCAGTCCAACACATTCACCAGGCTCACGGAGGGCTCTAGCTGGAACCTGCCGGGGCATACCAACGCTAAAGCTGTCACCTCATGCTCCCTCAAAAGCCACTGCTGACCAGCCATCCCGCCTGCTACACACATCCCCTAGCTCTCCCAGGCCCCGAGTCTTCCTCTAATGGCACGTACTTGCGTGTGATGGCGCTCAGAACACGCAGCTGGGAGGCGCGGTCTTCGCTTGCCCCCACAAACACCAGCTTGTCAAACCTTTAGGGAGACAGGTGAGTAAAGATGTTAGGGAGGCTGGCCACGAGTGTAATAGAGTAGAGACTCGGGTGGAGGTGGGATTCTGGGGGCCCACCTGCCAGGCCTCAGGAGGGCAGGGTCCAGGAGGTCTGGTCTATTGGTGGCTCCGATCACAAACACATCCTGGGTGCTATGAAGCCCGTCCAGCTCGGCCAGTAGCTGAGACACCACCCTGAAGAGGGAAACAGGCCAAAGTCCTTGGTCCAGCCTGAGACTTGGGCCTGCTTGGGGTGAGCTCCATGCAGGCTGCCTCAACAGGCCCTCTGCTCAGCACTGCCCTGTGTGCCCTCCACGCCCAACTCCACAGCTCCTATGAGCTTCCACAGATATCTCAACTGAAAGGGCAGGAACTATAGTGGGCTCTGGTTGAAGACTGCTATGACCTGTCCATCACTCCTCCAGAGTCTCCACTTCGCCCCCGGCTTGGGGCCAAGGAATCCAGTTCATCAAAGAAGATGATGCACGGAGCAGCAGCCCGGGCCCTGGAAAACACTGAGCGAGACAGGCTCCCAGGAGGGGACCCCAGGGGACTTGAAGTCAGGAAAGGCGGGGGAGACCAGGGCCTGACAACTCAGCACTGGCATTCCAGGAACCCGACTTACAGAGAGGAGGACCTGGGGGTAGGGGGTTGGGAAGGGCCAGGCTCACCTTCCCGCACATTCTCCTCACTCTGGCCCACGTACATGTTGATGAGCTCCGGCCCCTTCACACTGAGTGAGGAAGTGAGGTGAGATGCGGGGCACACAGCCACCTGCTCCCTGGCCTCCCGCAGCCTCGCTCACCTGAGGAAGGTGAGGCTGCACTCTGTGGCGATGGCCTTGGCCAGGAGGGTTTTGCCTGTGCCAGGGGGCCCGTGGAGCAGGAGGCCAGAGCGTCTCAGGCCCAGGCTGAGCAGCTCAGGGTGCTGCAAGGGGAGCTGGATGGTCTCCAGAATCTCCTTCTTCACCTCCTGCAGCCCGCCCACGTCGTGCCAGGACACTGAGGGGATCTAGGAGATGGAGAGTGGTGGTTGGGGATGTGCAGGTGGAAGGAGTGCCTGCTCCACCTCCAAGGAACTGGAGTCCCACCTTGGGCGCTCCCACGGCCTGGGAGTGAGCCGTCTGCAGCTGTTCCAGCGCCTGCCCAAAGTCCTCAGCCAGGAGGGGAAAGCCCGCAGCGCACAGCTCCGCCTCGTCATCCTCACTCAACCCGCCTGCCCCACTATAAAGAAACATGGGGCCTCTGGAGGGCCTGGCTCCCGGCTTCCTCCCTGCCGGGGTCCCCTCCCTCCCTCCCCTTCCTGCCAGCCCCTCCTGTGCCTGATTCCCCTTACCCTGCATTCTTGATCCTGGTGCAGGCGGCCCGGCTGCTGTGGGTCAGAAGGGCATAGAGATCCCCTACCACAAAGCCCTAAGGAAGCATCGGAGGACACTGGAGTAGGGTGAGTGGGCAGGAGCCTGGGGGCCGGTCCCCCCTCTGGGGCCAAGGCCTTGGAGTTGTCTACCCTCACTCACAGGGCAACTGTATGAGTTCCTGTGACAAAGGTCCCATGGCCTCCCAGGAGACCCAGCACCCGTGTTGATACTCACTGCACACCGCCGTGCCAGCTGTGCCAGGTTCACCTCTTGGCCCAGGGGCAGGTGGGCGGTGAGGGCACGCAGGACGCCAAGCCGCTGCCCCTCTGACAGCACAGGCACCTCCAGCTCGTGAGGAAATGCTGTCTGCACATCAGCAGGCAGGTCCTGCGCCCGGCTCGTGGTGGCCACAACCAGCAGGGGGGGGCAGCTGCAGACAGGGCAGTGGGCACTGAGGGTGAGAATGGGCTGGCAGCTCCCGAGCAAGCACTGCCTTGTCCTGAGACCGGCGCAGAAAGGCAAGAAAGGTGGGGTGGGCTCTGGGACGGTGGATGAGCACCGCCCAAAGCTCCTGGATGGGACCCAAGCAAATACCACGAGGGAGACGCATGCTTCCCTCTCACACGGGGAGATCCCCAAGGGCAGGGGCTGTGCTTTTGCTTAAAAAAATACTAGTGTTCCTCGCCGGGGGCAGTTGTAATCCCAGTACTTGGGAGGCTGAGACAGGAGGAGCGCAGGTTCGCGGCCACCCTCAGCTACTTAGTGAAACCCTCCGCAACTCAGCGAGACCCTATTTCAAATTAAAAATAAAATAGAAATGGGGTGTAGCTCAGAGGTAGAATGCCCCTGGGTTCAATCTCCAGTACCAAAAAAAAAAAATACTAGTGTTCCTCAAGAAATAACTAGACACATCGCGCTCTCTGAATCCTAAGGTCCTCAGCTTGGGGCTGTGGGAGGGCAGCCCAATGGGCAGATTGCTGAGAAGCCACCAGAGAGTGAGGAAACGAGGGCTGAAGAGGAAGACTGGGCCTTGCCTCTACACCAGCCTGCTCTGTATAAATACCTGCTGGCAGGGTCCTCATCGAGGAGGAGGCGACGCAGTGTGGCCACCACACGGGCGTCTTCGCCCAACCCACCACGGTCCTGGCCCAGGAGCTCCACGGAGGTCAGCAGCAGGACCACAGGCCGACAGCGGCGGGCCCGGGAGAAGGTGGCCTGCAGTTTTGTCTCCACAGCCCCACTGCTGTCCGCACAGAGGCTGGAGGAGGGCACCTGTGGAGGGGTCCCAATGGGCCTGTGAGCAGTGTTAGGTGTGATGGCGCAGGAACAATCAGAAGACCATCTTTTAGCCGGGTGTGGTGGTACATGCTTGTAATCCCAGTACTTGGGAAGCTGAGACAGGAGGATCGCAGGTGCACAGCCAGCCTCAGCTACTTAGTGAGGCCCTCTGCAACTTAATGAGACCCTGTTTCAAAATAAAAAATAAAGCTGGGCATGGTGGCGCACGCTTGTAATCCCAGTACTTGGGAGGCTGAGACCAGAGGATCTGGGTTCACAGCTAGCCTCAGCTACTTAGGGAGGCCCTCTGCAACTTAGTGAGACTCTGTTTCAAAATAAAGAATAAAAAATAGGGCTGGGGGTGTAGCCCAGAGATAGAATGCCCCTGAGTTCAATCCCTGGTACCAAAAATAAATAAAATAGGGCTGGGGGGTGTAGCTCAGAGGTAAAATGCCCCTGGGTAGTATTGCAGAAAAAAAAAAAAGACAAAAGACCATCTTTTACTTCGAAGGCAGGGATGGGCAAAGGATTACCCAAGTCCTACTAGGTCTTTGTCACCCTTACTCATTCCCTGGACTGTCCACCAAAATTTTGAAAATCTTCCTTTTTGGAAGGACCTTGTGGTAGTTGAGCATCATGCACCTAAGCCTGGGCCATTGGGCTGAGGTGTAGGGACACTAGTTGACAGGAGGGAGGGGAGAGGAAGAGAGACAGAATCTGGGCTGGGAGGGGAAGCGATCGGGGTTCTTCTCATCCGAGACCCTCACCTTCAGCAAGTGGAGTCCAAGGCGACTGCAGGCAGCAGCGACCGCTGTGCTCTTCCCACTGCCTGGGGGACCCCGGAGAAGGACACAGCTACTTCCTGTCAGCAGGGCACCCCTGGAACAAAAGAATGGACGCTATTTCTTCCATTCTACCCAACCATTAGCCTCCAGTAACACAGGGACCCTTGGATCTCCAAAGCAGTCACCCAGTTTCTCCTGAGTGTTCCTGCCCCCGCCCAGGGCTGCACCCAGGTGGTGAGGCCCGTCTCCCACACCATCTGTGAGGCTCTGGCAGGGGCACGCAGCACACCCAACAGCCACAACTAATCCCAGGCCAGCTGTGCCTCCAATAAAGCCTGGCTTGTCATGTCTGGTCTGAGCTATTGGGGGGGGGTACACTCAGGCCATTGAAATTAGGAGCTGTGTCCCTTCAGGGAGGGTGGTGAAGGCTAGGATGGCCACTGGGCTCTTCAAGGGGAAGGGCAGCCACAGAGACAGCTGCCCTTGGAGGATGGAGGTTATCCCTGGAAAGGAGCCTGGGAACTGCTTAAAGGAGCACAGGTGACCTGGACTGGGCAGACTGGTTAGACTCCACTCTGGCAGCGCATGAGGAGTCGTTCTGAGCGAGATCGGCCTCACTCACCCTGGCTGGAGGCGAGGCCTCAGGGCAGCGCAGAGCTCTGTCACCAAGGCCTCCAGGCCTGGAGGAGACAAGCTGCTCCAGGGAGCGGCTCCTCCTGAAGACAGCACTGGAACAGGGCTCAAGGTAGAACCCACCTGTCAGAGGTAGGAGGAAGCTTCAGGTTCCAAACATCTGTCCTACCTCCTTCGCCAGGTGTCCGCCCACCCCAAGGCCTCACCATGTATAAGGAGGTGTGGGTGGTGTCGGCCAAGTAGGCTCTGGCTGGCTCATCTGGAGCATCCCCAACTGTTTTCTTCACTTTAAAAAACATTTCCCACCACCTGCAGGAAAGAGGCCCAGTGGATCCCAGATCCATAGCCCATGTACTCACCTTCCCAAGGACGCACGGGTGGCTTTCTCAAGCACAGCCCTAAGACGTGTCAGGAGGTATGGAAGTAGGGGGAAGGAAAGCAGATGGTCTTTCTCATCTCCCTGATTAGACCATATACTTTTTTTGGGAGGGTACTGGGGATTGAACCCAAAGGCATTACACCTGAACTACACCCCCAGCCCTTTTTATTTTGAAACAGGTTTCACTAAGTTGCTGAGGGACTCACTAATCAAACTGCTGAGGCTGTTCTTGAACCTGCGATCCTCCTGTCTCAGCCTCCCAAGTACTGGGATGGCAGGTGTGTGCTACTATGCCCGGCGCTAGATCATATAGATTTTGTGGGCAGGAGCTATGCCTGTCCTCTGTTTGTGGGGGGTGTTTCTGCAGGCACAGAGCCTAGCCACTCACTCCAATGGGAGAGACCACAACTGCTCTAAGCCAGTGATCATCTGACCATATACTTCCACTGGCTTCAGAATAGTCTCTCCTGCCTATACAAACCCTTCAGGGTCCCCAGAAACCTCAGAGGGAAGCAGCTCTTGGCTCTTTACCCCCCACCTTGTTTTTTTTTTTTTTTTGCGGTACCGGGAATTGAACCCAGGGGCGTTCTACCTCCGCGCTACATCCCCGGCCCTATTTTTTATACTTTATTTTGAAACCGGGTCTCACGAAGTTGTGGAGGGCCTCACTAAGTAGAGAGAGAGAGAGAGAGCTGAGGCTGGCAGTGAACCCAGATCCTCCGGTCTCCGCCTCCCTCAGTACTGGGATTACAACCCGCCTTGGCTTTTATTCAATGATCCACAAAGTCTAATTGCAGGCAGATTCCATGATAATGACATCTAATGACTAATGATTATTCTGGAATCTTTTAAAGCTTTTAAAAAATAAACATTTGAGCCGGGCATGGTGGCGCACACTTGTAATCCCAGTACTTGGGAGGCTGAGACCGGAGGATCCGGGTTTGCGGCCAGCCTCAGCTACTTAGTGAGGCTCTCCGCAACTTAGTGAGACCCTGTTTCAAAATAAAGATTAAAAAATAGGGCTGGGGGCTGAGCTCGGAGGTAAAATGCCCCTGGGTTCAATCCCCGGTACTGCCAAAAAAAAAAAAAAAAGATCTCCATGCTCAGCACACAGGGGAAGGCGGAGCCCGGGAACAGAACTGGCTCACTGGTCTGTCTTGGAGAGTCCTGGTGCCCATTTTCCTTGGAAAGTACAAAGGGCAGGTGTTCTGCAATTTTCCCACAGAGAGCTAGCGTACAGGCACTTGCTCAGTTTCAGCAGAGATAAAGCTGGAAGTGATGGCAAGTGCCAGCCTGGCATCTTCCGCCGGCCTCACCCCAGCCACGGCCTCCATCTGGGAAGCCTCGAGGGCTGCCTGGGGTCTAAATGGGGTCACCCAGGGCATCACCAGGCCCTTCCCTGGGGACCGTTGTCCTGAAACGGGGGGCACTGAAACCAGCCTGACCAAGCTCTGGACGTTGACCCAGAATGAACCGGGGCACTGAGGGCGTGGGCAGGCGGGGCCAGTGACCTTACACGTGATGTCTCTCAAAGTTGGGTTAGTGCATCTATCAGTTGTATTCTTCTTCAGATAAATCACTACAGGAAATTAGTCCAGGGTAGAAGGACTGCCTGGGGTACAGAGATACACATTTTCCTCCCTTCACAAAAGGCAAAAGCAGTCTTTTTTTTTTTTTTTGGTACTGAGGGTTGAACCCAGGGGCATTCTACCTGAGTTACACCCCCAGACCTCTCTTTTTTTTTTTTGCAGAACTGGGGATTGAACCCAGGGGCATTCTACCTCCAAGCTACATCCCCAGCCCTAATTTTTATACTTTACTTTGAAACCAGGTCTTATGAAGTTGCGAAGGGCCTCACTAAGTAGCTGAGGCTGGCCGTGAACTCGGATCCTCCAGTCTCCGCCTCCCTGGGATTACAAGCGTGCGCCACCATGCCCGGCACTCCAGACCTCTTTTTTAAATTTTTATTTTGAAACAAGGTCTCGCTAAATTGCTGAGGCTGGCCTTGAACCTGTGAACCTCCTGTCTCAGCCTCCCAAGTACTGGGATTACAGGTGTGCGCCACCATACCCAGGTCTTATTTTTTATTTTGAAACAGGGTCTCACTAAGTTGCCGAGTCTGGCCTTGAACCTGCAATCCTCCCGTCTCAGCCTCCTAAGTACTGGGATTACAGGTGTGCACCACCACGCCCAGCTTTATTATTTATTTATTTTTTTTCTTTTTTGCTGTACTGAGTATTGAACCCAGGGGCATTCTACCAAGCAACTTGGTAAGGTCCCCCAGCAACTTAGTGAGACCCAGTTTCAAAATAAAAAATAAAATAGGGCTAGGGGTATATATAGCTTGGAGGTAGAATGCCTCTAGGTTCAACCTCCAGTTCCAAAAGAAAAATTCTTGGGTATAAAATTATCACCTATGATGTGGGAGGAGGGGTTGTAGAATCCCATCTGTAAGACAGGAGGCAGCTGCATACCTGGGCAGTTTCTCCAGACTTCCCTCCAGCATCTCTACTTGCCCAGCGGTTGGTACACACAGAACATCCCCTTCCTGGACTACCCTGCAACACAGCGAGGCCTTGGTCAGCTTGCAACGAGTGTGAGCGTGTGCCTGACACATCTCCCCATGCCCCTCCCAACACACAGACTACTTCTTAAGGGTCTGTTGCACACCCAGAGATCCCAAGCAGCTTTCCAGAGAACACACGAGACCTAGCTGAGCTGGGGAAGTGATGGCGAGGACAGAAAGAGGGAGAGGAGACCAGTGAGAGACAAAGTGGACCTCTGGCTTCTTCGGAATGTTCTTTGATCAAACAGGTTTCTTTCTGAGTCTGGAATGTCCAAATTCATCCCCTGGTTCACATTTCTCTTCTGTTGTCTACCTGATATATAAGAAGCTCCTTGCCAAAATATGGCCGAAAATGAGGCTTCTTTTAGCCAAAGGCCCTGGGGTCCCTGGACCTAAGGCACAGGACTGGAGGAGGGTGAAGAGGGTGAAATGCTGTCTTCTATAAAGGGGTAGGCAGCTAACCTGGGTGTCTGAAAGTGCCGGTAAAGAACTTGGTCATAATTCCCATTAGTGCTGTAGTGGGGAGAGGACACAATTTCGATGTGTAACTCTCTGGCAAATGGAGGCCCAGGCAGCAATGAACAGCTTCCTCTGTCTTCAGGGGTGATGGAGCCTTCCGAGTACCTCTATTAGAGAAATGATCACCACCTTATAACCTTCTCCCAAGGAGTCAGGCTCTGCCCTGTCACTTAGCAGCCAATAACTACTTCCATCCGCTGTCCCTTCCATAACCACAGGGTTTGTAGATGGTGGGGCCTGACACCGAAGAACTGAACGCCTCTATCTCCCCTAGAAAACTGAAACCTCTTCTAATGGGCACCAGGGAGCAATGTCACCTCTTCCTGATTCTGGCTCCAAAAAGCTCTCCAGTAAAGATAACCTTTCTGTGATAGCTTTACGTTGGCCCACATCTAGTGAAATGGCAAAGCCAATTATTCCCATAAATCCTTTTGAGTGACATTAGGCAGCCACCGGGATTCATACTAAGCAGACCTAAGTGAGGATACTATGAATTCAGGCTGTGGGAAAAAGACATGAACTTCATGAAGCTGAAAGAATTGGTTCAGCTGAGTGAGCTCCACTGACTACTCCAGTATACTTTCCTCCATTCAGCATGAAGCCCACATCCACTCCCATTCATGTTTATCTTCTCTTCCTGTCATCTCATATTTATTTATGGTGCTGGGGATTGAACCCAGGGCCTTGTGCATGCTAGGCAAGTGTGCAACCACTGAGCCACAGACCCCAACCCCATTCTACAGTATCAACTGGTTACTCTAGCATTGCCTAAAAGAACTTTCTACAAAGATGGAAGTGTTCTATATCTACATGTGGCTACTGAGTACTTGAAATCTGGCTAAGTCAACTAAAGAACTAAAGTTTTTACTTTATTTAATAGTTTTTTTTTTTTTTTGCGGTACCGGGGATTGAACCCAGGGGCGTTCTACCTCCGCGCTACACACGCCCAGCCCTATTTTTTATACTTTATTTTGAAACCGGGTCTCATGAAGTTGCAGAGGGCCTCACTAAGTAGAGAGAGAGAAAAAGACAGGGAGAGAGAGAGAGAGCAAGCGAGCGAGCGCTGAAGCTGGCCGCGAACTCGGATCCTTGGGTCTCCGCCTCCCAAAGTACTGGGATTACAAGCATGCGCCACCATGCCCGATTTATTTAATAGTTATTTATTTATTTATTTATTTATTTATTTATTTTGCGGTACTGGGGATTGAACCCAGGGGCATTCTACCTCCAAGTTACACCCCCAGTCCTATGTTTTTTTTTTTTTGCGGTACTGGGGATTGAACCCAGGGGCATTCTACCTCCGAGCTATACCCCCAGCCCTATTTTTTATTCTTTATTTTGAAACAGGGTCTCACTAAGTTGCGGAGGGCTTCACTAAGTAGCTGAGGCTGGCTTCGAACCTAGATCCTCCGGTCTCAGCCTCCTAAGTACTGGGATTACAAGCGTGCACCACCATGCTCGGCTCTATTTTTTTTTAAATTATTTTGAAACGGTCTCACTAAGTTAAAGAGGGCCTGACTAAGTAGCTGAGGCTGGCCATGAACCTGCGATCCTCCTGTCTCAGCCTCCCAAGTACTGGGATTACAAGTGTGTACCACCATGACCGGCAATAGTTTTAAATTTAAAGAGCCACAAAGTGGCTAGTGGCTTCCATACTGAAGAACATCAGCCTAAACTATATATCCAGGTGCTTAAACAGCCTAATTTGTCCCCCAAACACAACTGTCTTCTTGATGTAAAGGCAGAAAACAAAAACTTCAAAGTTTTCTCTTGGATATTGTATTTATTTATTTACTTATTTTAGTGCTGGAGGTTGGACCCAGGGGCATTCTACCTCTGAGCTACACCCCAGCCCTATTTTATTTTTCATTTAGTTTAGTTTATTAATTATTTATGTGTGTGGTGCTGGGGATGGAACCCAGGGGCATTCTACCCCTGAGCTACACTCCCACCTCTATTTTATTTTTTATTTGGAAACAGGGTCTCACAAAGTTGCTGAGAGCCTCGCCAAGTTGCCAAGGCTGGCTTCAAACCTGTGATTCTCCTGTCTCAGCCTCCCAAGTACTGGGATTATATTCATGCACCACCGTGCCCAGCCCTCTTGGATGTATTTAATGAATTTAAAATTTAACACCAGGCACCAAAGATAAAAAAGAGCCCTTTCCTTTGAGGACTGTACAATATATAACTGGAGATTAGATTATGTAATCGACTAGGCAGAATAAGACGAATGCCCTAAGAAAGGTACACAATGTTAGGGGAGGAAGAAATAATGGGAAATTCGTGGCAGTGAAGTCATGAAAGACTTGACGAAGGTGGCATCTTTAGGTAGGCCTTGAAGGATTTTAACAGATGAAGCTAGAAAAATAGGAAAGAACTTGAAGTCAAGGATAAGCATGAGCAAACACACTGAGGTACTATCCAGTACAAAACTGGATTGCAGCAATCCAATAAACAGCTGGCTAGATTGAGTAGAATGAATACGCACAGCTGGTAATTTATGAACCTCATCTTTCACCTGAATAGCTGAAGGTCCTTCCATGCACAGTATGCTATGGAGGCTTATAATTTTTTTTTTTTAGGGTACCGGGGATTGAACCCAGGGGCGTTCTACCTCTGAGCTACAGCTCCGGCCCTATTTTTTATTTATTTATTTATTTTTTGCGGTACCGGGGATTGAACCCAGGGGCGTTCTACCTCCACGCTACACCCCCGGCCCTATTTTTTTATACTTTATTTTGAAACCGGGTCTCACGAAGTTGCGGAGGGCGTCACTAAGTAGAGAGAGAGATAGAGAGAGAGAAAGAGAGAGAGACAGGGAGAGAGAGAGAGAGAGAGAGAGCTGAGGCTGGCCGCGAACATGTATCCTCCGGTCTCCGCCTCCCAATTTATCCTTTATTTTGAAACCGGGTCTCA
>PVJS01019450.1:0-33700 GCA_004027185.1 Glis glis | reverse complement strand
GGAGCGCGGAGGTAGAATGCCCCTGCGTTCAATCCCCGGTACCGCAAAAAAAAAAAAAAATGTGAGAGAGAGAGAGAGAGCTGAGGCTGGCGGCGAACCCAGATCCTCCGGTCTCCACCTTCCAAAGTACTGGGATTACAAGCGTGCGCCACCACGCCTGGCTCCCTGTCTGGTTTTCTGAGTCCCTCTCTGGTTTCTTTTTTTGCTCTTTGGCTTCCTATCTGCCTCCTTGGCTTCCTGTCTTTCTCTTTCTCTCTGGCTTCAAGTCTCTCTCTCTCTCTGGCTTCTGTTTTGTGCTCTTTCTCCTTTCTCTCTCTGACTTCCTGTTTAGCTCACTGGCTTCCTGCTTTTTTCTCTCTTCCTGTCCTGCTCTCTTCCTTCTGGTCTCACTTCCTTCCTGTCTAAAATAAAAATAACTAAAAAAAAGAAAAGAAAAAGAAAAAGATTTTAAAGTATGAAAAAGAATCTATAATGATACTTCCATATTATTTCATGTGTATTATAAATAGTATATAATTTACTATAAATATTTCTCTGGAGGGTACTGAGCTCAGTGTGCATACATTTACTTATTGTTACAAATATGATGTTTAATATTTAATACTTTGGTACAGACCCATTACATTATTATTATTTTATTTATTTATTTTTTGCAGTGCTGGGGATTGAACCCAGGGACATTCTACCTTCGAGCTACGCCCCCAGTCCTATTTTCTATTCTTTATTTTGATAAAGGGTCTCACTAAGTTGCAGAGGGCCTCACTAAGTAGCTGAGGCTGGCCACGAACCTGCAATCCTCCTCAGCCTCCCAAGTACTGGGATTACAGGCATGCGTCACCACGCCCGGCTCTCCATTACATTATAGTAACACAGATTATCTGTCCCTAGTGGTTTCCACAATCAAAACTGAAATGGGAATTGGAGCAATTATTCGGACAGAAACTAAATCAGAGAAAAATGTATTTAGGCCAAATTTGTCATCTATATTGTCCAAACTCACTGGATAATTAATGTGTAGAACCTAGTTAGTACAAATATCAGAGCCTCTAAGTTTTGGAGAATGTAAACAAGCAAGAACTTGTAGATAGAGCATAATTTAATACTATGGATTTTTTGTTGTTATTTCTTGTATAACTTGAAACCACATCCTGCAATGTAAATAAGAATCTGTTTGTATTCCTAAAGTCAATATTTTTAAACTACTGATATACTAGGAATATAACCACTAAATATATAGAATATTAGCTATTTCTTTTTTGTGTGTGGTACTGGGGATTGAACACAGGGGCATTCTACCTCCGAGCTACACCCCCAGCCCTATTTTTTATTCTTTATTTTGAAACAGGGTCTCACTAAGTTGCAGAGGGCCTCACTAAGAAGCTGAGGCTGGCCGCGAACCTGCGATCTTCCAGTCTCAGCCTTCCAAGTACTGGGATTACAAGCATGAGCCACCATGCCCAGCTCCTATTTTATTTTTAAAACAGGGTCTCATTAAGTTGCTGAGGCTGGCCTCAAACCTGTGATCCTCCTGTCTCAGCCTCCCAAGGACTGGGATTACAAGCGTGTGCCACCATGCCTGGCCAGCTATTTCGTTTCTAAAGTGTCCTGTATTCATAGTATTCTTGCCAAGTCAGTGACTCAAGTTGGTAGTCAAACTCAAAGAATTTATCCTTGGAATTTAGGTAGATAGGTAGGTAGATAGATATGAATATGTAGATATAGATATGTGTGTATGCATTTATATTTTTGGAGAGAGAGAGAGAGAGAGAGAGAGAGAGAGAGAGAAATGGGGGAGACGAGACAGAAAGTATTTAACCTAGAAATGATGGGAGAAATCAAGCATGCGCCTCTATGGCTGAAGACCTCTAACTGAAGTTAAATCAAGCACTAACTTATCAATGAAATATCCCAGGATAGGGCTCCCTCCGTCTACAGCTGGCTGCTTCCAAGAGATGATGATGTAATCTTTGTTGGCATCCAAGCACACCACATCCAAAGGCGAGGCAGGGGCTCCTTCAATCTCCGCATCAGCATCTGTGGAGATACAGAGGAATCCCATGAAACCTCTCACACACGCGCTTCCAGCTTTGCAACCTGTGGTCTCAGTGCTCACATTTCTAATCACACCACCACCGTGACTTAATCTTTGTTTGGCTCTAACAGAGCAAGCTTTAAAACTTGATATTTGTTTACCAACATAGCAAGGTGTGCTTTTCATCTTCAGGGGGAAGGATATTATGTTAGAAAATAGAAAGGGTTTTGAAAAGAACCCATGGCCTTTGCCTCATGGCTCCTGCTGCCCAAAATGTTCCAGAAGAAAACTAATAGGGAGCCTGGTGTGGTAGTGAATGTCTGTAATCCCAGTACTTGGGAGGCTGAGACAGGAGGATCGCAGGTTCGAGGCCAGCCTCAGCAGTGTAGCCAGACCCTCAGCAACTTAGTAAGACCTTGTTTAAAAATAAAAAATAAAAAGGGCTTGAGGTGTAGCTCAGGATGAATAAGAATGTCCCTGGGTTCAATCTTCAGGACAAAAAATACATACATACATACATACATACATACATAAAATTAATAGGGAGATGTTAGAAATTGCTATTGGCCAAGTCACTTGTGCCAGAAGTTTTGTTCTTAAGACACTGCAATTTTACTAATAATTTGTGAAAGAGTCCTAAGGAGACAAACAGCCCCTCTGTCACCTTCTGGATGCTTCCACAAGAGAATAAGAACTGTGGGCTTGGCTCAATCTTCTGCGGATCACTACCATTGTGAAGGATAAAGGAAAACATCTGCACACATCCTTTTAGCCAAATGCTTGTTCCCAAACTGAAGATACTCAGGCGAAGAACTGACACAATACCCACACCACATCTGAGCCTGGTTTATCTGTATTTAGTGACGGTCCAGGATAACACAAGAGACAGAGGACAGTGACTGCTATCAACGGGATCCTCTGATTGTACAGCCCCCTTGGGCACAGCTAAATTAGGGGGTCAGAGCTACTTTTAGGAGAAGATAGGGAATTAAATATTCCAGTAAATAACCTTGTAAGCAAGAATGATCAGGACAAGAGGGAAAGTCTCTGTGGGAGGGGTCCACTTTTGCCAATTCTTCCTGGCACTGACCAACCCTTTCACAAACGGAGTTCATAGGAAGAGAGGCTGAGACATGTGGGAGCCACTTACCCAAGGGAAAACACTCTCGCTGACTGAACAAACACGTCTCTCCCTCTGATCTCCACTGTGTAACTCTTAACGAGTTACTGAGATAGTTGATAATGAGGCAGAAATATTTGCGGACTTCTGAACTTAACAGGTTTGCATTACCTCTGAAGAGCTCGCATTATCTGGATTGTGAACATTCTGTTTCATGCCCGTGAACCAGCAGGCACGCCTCCCGTGGACATACTATAGGCGAATGTCACTAAGTCATCAGGCCTGAAACGGAATGCGGAATCCTGTCTGACACAGCAAGAAATGAACACTGTGGTGCAGAGAAACTTCTTTCCTTCCTGGCTTTGAGAGCACTGGATGAGGAAGAGCGGCGCTGCTGACGTTGGAGGTAGAGAAGAGCTAGAGCGGAAGGGGAGGCTAGGGCTGATACGCCTACATGTGCCCGAATCTTATGGTATATAAATTATACCACAATAAAGATGTTGAAAAAACCTAATACATATCATTTAACATAAACTTATAGCCGGGTGTGGTGGCGCACGCTTGTAATCCCAGTACTTGGGAGGCTGAGGCCGGAGGATCCGGGTTCGCAGCCAGCCTCAGCTACTTAGTGAGACCCTCCGCAACTTAGCGAGACCCTGTTTCCAAATAAAGTATAAAAAATAGGGCTGGAGGTGTAGCTCGGAGGTAGAATGCCCCTGGGTTCAATTCCTGGTACCGCAAAAAAAAAAAAAAAACCATAAACTTATAAATATCTTTCTACAAGTTGTTAAATTTACAATGTGATTGATAAAAATTAATCTTTCCACTTTTTCTATTTATTCAATCTTCTGATAGCAATATCTGATAAATTTTAGAATCTTTCCATTTCCATAATTTGTAGATTTGAAAATTGGCTTAAACTGGGCGTGGTGGCACACTCTTGTAATCCCAGTACTTGGGAGGCTGAGACAGGAGGATCGCAGGTTCGAGGTCAGCCTCAGCTACTTAATGAGGCCCTCTGCAACTAAGTGAGACCCCTGTTTCAAAATAAAGAATAAAAAAACAGGGCTGGGGTATAGCTCAGAGGTAGAATGCCCCTGGGTTCAATCCCCAGTACCACAAAAAAAAATTGGCTTAAGTATAAATTTCCTATTTCGATCATGTGAAGTCTGGCCTGAACCTGGCAGAGGGACACAGTTCTGGGTCTGGCACTCAGAAATGCCATGGCCTAGACCACAGCAGCGTGCCCAGGACCGTCCATGAAGGAAGCAGTGAGGTATGCATTTTTCGGAATAGCTGGAGATGGTTCTGATTCAGAAAAGACAACTGAGACCCAAGGCAGAGGCTGCTCATTCCATCCTTCACCAGCCAGGTTCATCCAGGTGGCTCGGCTACACAGACTGACTGCTGATGAGTTCCACACAGAAGGCTGGCTCCTCTCTTCTCCCACCAGTATCTGACTTTGCCCATGACGCTTTGGTGGAGAGATGGACTATGTTGTATTTAGATATAAAATGTCCTCTAAAGAGCTCATTGATTAATGTTTGGAGCTGATGTAATTGAGTCATGAGGGTTGTAATCCCAGCACTGGATAAATCCATTGTGATGGATTTACCTGGGTGGTACCTGGTAGGCCAGTAGGGTGTGGTTGGAGGTGGGTATCTGGGGGTGTGGCCTTGGGGATTATATAATGGTTCCTCCTCCCCCTGCTCTCTCTTGCTTCCAGCCTCCATGATGTGAGGAGCACAGCCCACGTGCTCTCCTTCTGCCTCCCGCCGCCATGCCCTGAGATCCGTGGTCCCCGGCCTCACATGGACTGAACCCTAAACTGTAAGAAAATAAATCTTCTTTCCTCTAATTTACATGGTTAATCTTTAGATTATAGCTTCAAGAATGCTGACGGATACAGACTTTATGTTTTTCAGATGTTATAGATATTCCTATATGTTTATCAGGTGCTGGTCTGTGACAGAATTCAAGGATCATTTGTTATTCTTCAATATGGATGTAGTGTAGACTGTTAAGTGTCCCCAGGACTCACTTTTACTGTGTCTCTTAGTACTAGAACCCCTGGGCATTAGCAGGGAACACGCTGGCCACCGAGTCTGGCCATACCCAGTGAGGGCTGTGCACATGCTCATCTTGATCAAAATGTTCCATCTTGATCAAAATGCCCATGAGTTTATGCTTCTATCTGTGCATGAGAAATGAAAATTAGTACTTTTTCTGTATTATTCATATTTTTAATATTCTATGTATTATGAGGTTTAGACATCTTAAAAACCTTTCTGGTTGGGAAGAGTCTGCTCCTCCTCAGGCTAGCCACTGTGTAGAGATAATAAAGGGCCCAGCCTGAGCAGGCCTTGGATATGCAAACTAACCAGCCCAGAGCCCTACCTCCCCCTCAACCCTTTGGCCCATACAATCCCTGAGGCAATATTCCTCTTCTTAATCATCTCCAGGTCAGGTTCCAGGCAACTAGAGACTTTGGAAGGCTCAGAGCCCACCAAAATTAATCATACTAACCAACCCTAAACTTTTCCCCTTGCCCTACCATGCCCTTCCTGCAGAAAAGATAAAAAAGGCTGGTCTAGGCTCACCCCTCATTCTCGCTGGCCTACCCTGGCACTTCCCATGAGGCCCTGCTGTGCCTCCTGTTTCTAGGGTCTCCGTGTGTAATAACCTTTGTTTTACTGAGTCTCGCCTGTGTGTCCTCTTGTGGCTACACCTCACTAACCATCACATACAAGAACACAGACCCTACCTTGGCAGCCTGAAACTTAACAATCTTCCAAAGTACTAGGATCCCATGGAGATATAACATTCTCCTTGCATCTCTCCAATCCATTCAAGACACTGCTGAAAAGGAAAGCTTTGAGGAGGCTCTGGCCCTGGCAGCAGCAATGGCGGAGAGACCTGAGGACCTAAACCTGCCCAACGCCATCATCACCAGGATCACCAAGGAGGCGTGCCAACAACTTTGCAATGAAAGGAAAGCGCAAGACACTCCACGCCAGTGGTGTGCTCTCAGTCATGGAGGAGACGGCATTCCAGCGGTCCGTTAACCTGTTAAAAGAAGCTCTGGAAGCGTATAGACGGGAGCAGAAAGGCAAGAAGGAAGCTTCAGAGCAAAAGAAGAAAGACAAAGACAAAAAACAGATTCAGAAGAGCAAGACAGGAGCAGGGATGCAGACAATGACGAAGACCAGGAAAGGCTGGAAGAAGAGCAGAACGAAGAGGAGATACACAACTGAACAGGGTGGGCACACTGTGGCACCGTGGAAGCGACCACTCTGAAACGTGGTACATGTTT
Organism: Glis glis; assembly: GCA_004027185.1. Classification (NCBI taxonomy): domain Eukaryota; kingdom Metazoa; phylum Chordata; class Mammalia; order Rodentia; family Gliridae; genus Glis; species Glis glis. The sequence continues at coordinate 27,235 of PVJS01019450.1, read as the reverse complement.
ATGTGAAGCTTTTCCTTGCTGGGCAGGGTAGTCTTGGGCACAAGTGACTGAGAATATCAAAATAAAAACTGTCTAGAATTATCTTAAAAAAAAAAAAAGAAGAAAGCGTCATCAGATCAACAGGTAATTAAGGTGAAGCACTTTGTTTCTAAGTCCATCAAAACCAAAGCCATAAAGAAGGGGAAGGAATGAAATAACAAATTCACCCCCTCAAATACATATGAAAGAGCAAGTTCCAAAATTTTATATCTTCTTTGGTGCAGATTCCATAATCTGAAATGGCTTTCCATGTTATTAGCATCAAGCATTTCCATGAAACTCCATGGTCTGGGATCTAACTCTCTTTGGTTGGTGCCTTCAGGGATTACCTTTTACACTATGTTTAACATTATTGGAAATTAATATTCATATTCCAGGCAATCTGGAAGAAGTTTCAAATGGCTCATTTATCATTACAGAAACATGTCCGGGTAGATTGATTTGGCCTTGGTGTTATCTATCTGCTGTCTGTCTGTCTGTCTATCTATCTAGTAATTTATTTATTGTGGTGCTGGGGACTGAACCTAGGGTATTCTACCTCCAGGCTAAACCCCTAGTCCTTTTGTTCTTTTTTTTTTAAGTTTGGAAACAGGGTCTTGTTAAGTTGCTAATAGCCTCGCTAAGTTCCTAAGGCTGGCTTCGAACCTGAGATCCTCCTGTCTTAGCCTCTCAGTTACTGGGATTACAGGTGTGTACCACTATGCCTGGCTAAGACACTGGTATTTTAAATATGGTTGGGTGTTCTGATTTTGCTGGGTCTTACCTCGAACAAAGACATAAGCGCTATATTGTTCATAATATTCTCCCATTCGTACACGGATTGTATAGAGGCCTTCGTCTTCTTTATTGAGATGAGAAAATGTCAGTGTTGCCCGATCTCCACTCCAGTGTGCTTGCACCCATTTTGATGGAGAAACAGGCGCCCCTAGAAATTAAAAAAATAAGCAAAGTAATTATTTTCTCCTCTATCACTCCTTTCTTCCTTCCCTTCCTTTTCTCTACCTCTCTCTTTTTTCTCCTTTTCTGTATGAAAGTTATTTGACTGTTACAGAAAGTCTCCTTTAAGACCTTGTGCCCTATTTATATTAGTAAAAAATTAGACAGAAATGAGGGTATAGGACAGATACCTAATTTGTAGGGCCCAGTACAAAATTAAATTGCAAAGCTCTTTGTTCTAAAAGTGAAGGAAAAGTTTAAAGGTGCTAAATTATAATGCTTTCTCCTTATAAAACATAATAGGGTTATACAAACTGCAAAAAAAAATTGTGCCCCAATTTTATATACAACAAATAACCATACTTTATTAACATGATAACTTGATTGATAAGCTATTTCTGGTTCAATTTTCTGTAAATTTATTAGGTCATCAAATTTATACTTTGCGCAACTTCATTTTAAATCAATACAATCAAAAGCAATGGCAGTCACTCTTTGTAAATGCAAGCTCACCAATGAATTTTGATAAATTTTGACTAAGAAAAGGATCTAGCCAGGCGTGGTGGCGCACGCTTGTAATCCCAGTACTTGGGATTACAGGAGGATCTGGGTTTGCGGCCAGCCTCAGCTACTTAGCGAGGCCCTCCCCAATTTAGTGAGACCCTGTTTCAAAATAAAGAACAGAAAATCGGGCTGGGGGGAGTAGCTCGGAGGTAGAATACCCCATGGGTTCAATCCCCAGTACCATGCCAAAAAAAAAAAAAAAAAAGAAAAAGAAAAAGATCTTTCTGCTAATACAACTGTTACTGGAGCTATTGAGTGTTATGTGGGCTATTTTGAAACAGGGTCCCACTAAGTTGCTGAGGCTAGCTGTGATCATGCGATCCTCCTGTCTCAGCCTCTCAAGTACTGGGTTTACAAGTGTACACCACCATGCCCGGCTCTGATAAACTATTTCAAAATACAAATTTTGTACTCTAGACCTGGTGATTCAGTAGGAACATTTTTTCTAAAAAGATTTAACTCCATACAAATCAGTTTTATATAAGTCTAAACTTAATTTTAAATGTAAATTTACACAATTGCATTTTAATGTTTCCTTTGGCATATTCTCTAACTGTGGCAGTCATACAAGAAATAAAAATGAGCCAGGTGCAGTGGCACATGCCTGTAATCCCAGTACAGGGGAGGCTGAGAAGGGAGAATTTCAGGTTTGAGGCCAGTGTGCAGTAAGTTTAGTGAGACCCTGTTTCAGAATAAAAAATAAAAAGGGGCTAAAACTGGAATATCACAGATTTGTGGCCAGCCTCAGAAACTTAGCGAGGCCCTTAGCAACTTAGCAAGACCCTGTTTCAAACTAAAATTAAAAAATTAAAAATTAAAAAATAGGCCTGGGGGTGTAGCTCAGAGGTAGATTGATCTGAGGTTCAATCCCCAGTACCACCAAAAAAATTAAAATTAAAAATAATAAAATAAAAAGGGCTGGGGGTGTAGCTCAGTGATAGAATCTCCCTGAATTCAGTCTCCAGTGCCACACATACACACAGAAACTAAGAATGGCTTGGGATTTGTATTTAATTCAAAATACCTGTTTATACATTCTATCACCGTGTCTTCAATTACCAGGAAAAACTAATTTTAGAACTGTCCTCTTTGTTCATAGTTAATTGGTTCACCAATGTTTTATATGAAAATTGTGTTCTTTCCATCAAATCCTACAGTCTTTTTAAATTCAGTGTCTAAGCTTCAAAACCAGTGGTTCTAAACTCTTTGAAGAAGTCTAACTGCCTTCTGGACTTTGTTTGCAATGTTAATATGCCTGCTTTTATTTGTAATATTTAACTGACAAGGTTTACTGCCTGGGCATTTCCTGTCCCAGTGCCAGGGAGTTCATATTTGTGCAGATCTCACAGAGATGAGTTCCAGGGATGGATAGGCAAGCTGGCTGCCCACTGTGGGTGGCCCCACACTGCATCCACAGGGAACCCCTCCTCTCCTCTAGGAGGACAGAGAGTCATAGTCACCTCTATTGCTGCTGCGATTTTCAATCTCAGTCAGGTGCCGCAGCCTGCCCAGGTGCTGACTTACACACCTGAAGGCCAGGTCACGCTGCCCACTGTGCCCCATACGGGAGGCCTGAGCCTGTGTGTGGCTGCACTGCCACTTGGCTCTCTCCTCTGATTATGTGCATGCTCCATAAAACTACTGGACTTCATTTCATGTATAAAATACAAGTTCAAAGATAAAGTGATTAATACTTCCAAGATGGTGAGAACAGAGCATTAAACTGAGCTCAGGCCCCTTTCGAGAGTAGTCCCTGGGACCCACTGGAAGGGACCTACGTTTCAGTCCCCTCTCTTTCATCAAGTAATCATGCAACTCCAGGAAAATCATTTATCCTCTCTAGGCCTTAGTTTTTGTTTGTTTGTTTTGTTTTTTCATGAACAAAATGGAGATTGAACCATCATAAAATCCCTTACAGGAATACCACAAAACATTCTCATTAACTATTTATTCTTTTACCTTTCTATATTTTCCTAAAGTTTATTTTATAAAACAGTTAAACAGAAAAATTGTATGATAACCTTACCAATACACAGAATAGCGAAATGTGTCCGGAACTTTACAACTTTTAAGAGTGTTAAAATCCAATCTCCTTTAGAGATAAACCTGGTGATGATGTTAAGATACAAGGGGTGATGAGAGTCTCCAGGCCCATTCATCCCTGATTGCTTGACACATCTTCTATCAGCTAGGGACCTGCTGATAACTATGTACCTATGGGGAGCTGGATTCCTTTAACATCAATTTTTTTTCACTACCCAGACGTAAAGGGACTCAGGTCAGGGAAAGGACAAGTTTTCCTGTGAATTTCGGTTTTTCTGTATTAAACCTCACATTTCAGTGATGTAAGAGGAGGCTCAAGGCAGTGAAAAGAGTTTTGGCCTAAAACAAAAATGCCGGGCCTGCAGACTTCCTGAAGACAGAATCTGGCTGTGTGATTCTCTCTAGTTTCAATGTCATCATTTCTTGGATGAGGTAATCTGGAATAGAAACTCAATATATTTGGATCTAAGACTTGTGATACGTGTGTGTGTGTGTGTGTGTGTGTGTGTGTGTGTGTGTGTTACTGGAGATTGAACCCAGAGGCATTCTACTACCAAGCTACACCCCCCAGCCCTCTTTATTTATTTTGTTTGTTTGTTTGTTTGTTTGTTTGTTTTGAAACAGGGTCTTCCTAGGTTGCTGAGAGTCTCACAAAGTTGTTGAGGCTGGCCTCAAACCTGCAATCCTGTCTCAGTCTCTCAAGTACCAAGATTACAGGCATGATTCACCAGACCTGGGGCAATACTATTTTTGAGATTGTATTGAGACAGGCAGAGTACCTGGGAACAGAAAAAATTAAAGCGGCCATCTGTATCTCCTCTTCTGTGAGGTTGAAGTAGGTAAACAGAAAAGTGAGAGACTGGTGGGTGCCAGGGAATCAGGGCCCTGACCAGCCCACAGATAATCATTCAAATTAAGGATCAAAACTGTGCAAAAGTCATTGGTTCCCCCAAACCCAATTCTGACCAATCATTAAAGAACAGATAGCCTCATTCAGAAGGTTTAAAAGCCCACTCCCCAAGGGCTTCAAGGTCACTCTCTTTCTGGAACCCTCCCCCTGTGTGTGGGGGCTACTTTGTCTTCTATGTTCCCTTGACTTAAACTTTCATATTTCTATACCCTTTGCTAGTCCTTGGACTTCATTCATCGAAATCCATTGGACAAGAACCCTAAAAAGAGGAGATACCCCCGTTTCAATTTTGGAGCATTGGCCGGGAAAAATGGAAGGGTAAGTAAAAAAGGAAAAAACTCTTTCCTCTGGGGCCTCTGCCACGTGTTCTTACAGGCTCAGAGCTGGCAGTTTAATCCCACCAGGCTTACATTTAGACTTAGTTTGTGCTGTGCCTCTTAAAATAAGAGGCAGCAAGGCGTAGCATCTGGGAGAAAACAGGAAAAAAGCAGAAAAAAAATAACCAAAAAGGCAGCACATAGCTGCTGGGGCACAGAGACAGTCTCTGCCATTCAGAGCTGGGCTGCCTCCATTTGGGGCCAGGACGCCCCCGTTAGGCTGGCCCATGCCTCATCCCGGCTGAGTAGACCAGTGAAAGCGAGCAGCCAGGCCTCAGTGGTGCCTCCCGGTCGCAGCAGTGATGAGGGTTGCCTTGGCCTACAACCCCCAAGGGCCTGCCCGCCCACAGTGCCTCCGCTGAGCACATGGGCCATGCCATGCTGTGCCGGGCCACGGAACACCGTGCCGCAGCCATCACGACACCGGCACCAGGAGCTGAGGCACGCACACACACGCAGGCATGAGGGAATTGACCCAGTGGTCCACAGTCCCACAAGAAAAACAAGGAGTTTTCTCTGCAGTCAGCGTGCAGATGCAGCCACCCGAGGCAGTCAGATCGTATGTGGGCCATTATTGACCCCAGGGCGGAGGGACGCCAACCCTAAGTCCCAGCTACAGTCAGAAAGCCACTTCTAATCTAGCTGAATTTACATATAAATTCAGGCTGCAGCAGCAGGTTTCCTAAGCTCGAAAAGCATAGAGAGTTAGTCAAAACTGAGCTGCTTGGTTTACCTGGGCTCTCTAAAAATTTGGGAGAGCTCCCATTGGCCAGCTTCTGGCTATGGGGGTGGGTTTAAACATCCACCCCACATGGTGTGGCAGGAAGGAGAAAAAAGGAGAGTTTTCCACCTCCCCAAATTTAATATGCATGAGAAGGGAGGTGTCTGCTGCTGCCTCAGAAATGGGGCAAGCAGCCCCTTCCCATGGGCGACTGATAACATCTCACACCTAGGCCTCTGACGATGCTCGCAAAAGACTTCTGCCTAGGTGGATAGATGCTTAAGTTTAAATGTTTCTTGTAAAAGCTTATAAAATAATTCTATTTTCTAATGTGATTTGTTCTCTTATATCTAAAAGCCAATTCTAAGATTCTAGGACAAAGAAGAAAAAACCAAGAGTTTTCTTATGCAACATCTATACAAATTTACAGCAAAATATGGGTTTTTATTACAGAAAATACGGCTCTTTATGTAAAGATACAAATGGTGATGAGGTAGAATAGAAAAGATAAAATTTTAGGTAGAAAAGAGACAAATTGGGAAGGAAAGAAAAATATAGTTTTAAAAATCTAAAATACTTCATAATCCTTAGCTTCACTCTGCAGGGCTTGCCCGTAACTTATCCAAAGAGCCAGACCCATACCTTTAAAATCATAATGGGCTGGCACCATATCTAAAATTTCTGAGGTGATTATATCAGAGTGAGAGTTTAACCTTTTGTCAGAACCTAAATTCCCTGGGAAGAAAGTCCTGGAGAAAATCACACCTTTGCCCTGCACCCCGGCTTCATGTCTCTAAGCCTCCAAACCTCCGGGGTCCCTGGGAGTCCTATCTCAACACCTTTTGTTCGGCCTGAAGCTTCAAAGAAGAGACTGCCATCCCATAGGCCTGGCCACCCCTTTTTAGTGGGCCTATAAGAAAAGGATAGATTTAGATCCCAGAGCTCTCAGTCTCTCATGCCTCTCTGAGGCCCTCTCTGCAGCCACTCTCTGCAGCAGCTCTCACAGAACCTTGAGATGTCCCGTGTCTCTCCTGAAGATGTATCCCCACCTTTCTTGAATTAAACCTTTGCCTTTTCTCTGACTGGCTCGTGTTGAAATTCTTTTCTCCATGGACATCAAGAATCCACAGGAATCATTGTGTCTTCCCATAACAATGGGATATTTCATTCTTGATAATTCTGTTTTGTGCTTTTTTATAAAACTGTATAACTGTTGCTTGTTAATGTTTAACAGAAGTACAACACACAAATAGTGTTTTGAGATAATAGCTGTCACCTGCAAGACAGCTTAAAAGGATAGGTGAAACTGACCTTCTGGGTGTTCAACAACTGAGACTTAAAAAACAATCAGGAAATAAAAGGACTAAGGAGAAACAACCAATATTTTGGCCCTAGTTCTCCAAGGTCAAATAGGACCCAGGGAAAGACCTTGCCAAAGGCCCCCCCAACTCCGGTGAATCATCTGACTTCTTGAAACTGGGAAATCATGAAGGCCCCAGAGACTGGAAGCCTCTAGCACATACTCTGCAAAAAGAAGGGTCATCAGAGAAGAAAATGTCCTCTATGCTTCAAAGAAAGCCAAATGGTCAGCAAGACCAAGACCTGTCCTGGAAGATGGCACAACTGGTAGAGGCAAAACCTCATCAAGCCCCTAAGAGTAACCCTAAGGAGCCTTGACTGACCTTAATGACAAAATGTACAAAAACATAACTTATGTTTGTCCAGCATAGGGCTACCTGCCTGGTTTTGAATACCCAGAAAAAAACAACAGTATAACCAGAGGCAAATGTGCTATTTCAGGGGTGACAAAAAGGAACCATACTAAAGCCATCTATATAGTACTTCTACCCTTAAACTCACAAGCAAATAAGATATGACACCAAATGCCCAAAACCTCATTCCAGTTAAGTCCTTATAAGATGCTGTAAAGTTAAACGTATCAATCATTCTTGAGATTTTACAGTTCCAGGACCATCAGACACTACAAAAAGTGAGCATTCCTATTCCTGTAAACTCCTGGAGGATCTGAGTCCTTTTCAAAATCCTGATAAGGATTCAGACAAAAAAAAAACATATTTCAGCTAAGTTAAAAACAACATGCTTGGTTTTCTCAAGCTTTGTGCCACAAAAACTTTGCACAATGTTATATATAATGACTCATTATCTATTGCAAATGGGTTGACTACCTAGCCCCCGATTTAAAATGCTAACAGGTGGATGGCCCAAGGTAATGGGTTAAGAAAAAAACATTATGGCAAGATATCTGTATTAATGTATCAGTTATATTGTACAAACCCACTATCATTCCCTGGGCATATTGACCCAAAAAAAGTGGAAATCCATAACTTTACTTGCTGTGGAAGCATCAGCTATAGTTGCTGCCAGTTTAACAGTAGGAGTAACCTTAAGTGCAGCCTCAGTGGCCAACCTACCTCAGTGAGCAGTCAAAACCAGAACAGAGGACAAACAAGGTGGCTAAAAGAATGAGCTGCCAAATCTCTGGGACCCCAGATATGGGAACAAATTTGTAATATGTTCCCATCTATTACCTCATGGCTGCTGCCCCTTTTGGGCCCTTTGATCATATTAATTATCTCCCATATTTGGTCCTTGTATTCTTAATCTACTAACCAAATTCATCTCTTCTCGTTTAGAAGAAATGAAGCTGCCAATGGTCATTCAAATGGAGCCTCGCATGAGCCTCCAGAACCCAATCCACCATGGCCGCCTAGACTGCCCACCTCCAATGGGGTCCTAACTACCATTGTCCCATGACGCCTCCTCACAGCCAGAAGCAGCTAAGAACGGTCATTGCCCTGTGTCCCTAATGGCAGTTAGGGTCACCTAATCGGAGGGGGGATTGAGGAGGTAGAAAGAAGTAGGCAGATAGGGCCGAGGGCCATGGTAGAAAAACTTCATTTCCTGAGAGGCAACAGATGCTAAACAACTTCCAAAACTCCTGAAAAGTGATAATGAGATCAAAAGCCTCCTGAAAGTGACCAGAGTTTCACAAAACTGTAGCTGTTCCTGCTGATCAACAATCCCAGGAGAGTCCAGAAAACAGCATCTGGAACCCCAACCAAGAGAAGGGGACTCAAAGAAGGACACTATGCAAATACACTATGCAAATCCCAGGAAACTGCCTCTGAGGCCCCAACTGGAAAAGGAGACTCAGAAGTACATAAACCCCTAGACCAGCCACTCTGGTCAGTTTTCCCACTCAGGAGCCCCTCCATTTTGGGAGTTTTCCTCTCTCACGCAGGTCGCGTTAGCTTTGAGAGAAAGTGGTATGTAATTGACGGCACTCAGCCCAGGCTACACTGGGGTAGTAACCAGAAGACACCCGCTGGACATCAAGGCCAACCAAGGCCCCTAGGGGTGGCCTGCACCTCTCTTCAGCAGATCACATAGACTTTGGGAGAAAGCAGTTCGCAAATGATGGCACTTGGCTTGGGCTACTCCCAAGTAGTGTCCAGAGGCAGCTGCTGGACTCCAGGGTCCCCACTGCCTGCAAGGGTGTTCTGCCTCTTTGTCCCTTGCCCGTTCTCTTTACAATAAACTCCCCGCTCGCCTTCCTGTTTTATGCAAGTGTCATTCTTCGTACTTTGTAGACAAGAACCCTGAAAAGGAAATGCCCATTTCAATAGTACTTGATGATAAGAAAATATCTCTACAAGCCGGGCGTGGTGGTGCACACCTGTAATCCCAGTACTTGGGATGCTGAGACAGGAGGATCGAAGGTTCGTGGCTAGCCTCAGCAACTTAGTAAGGGTCTCAAGCAATTTAGTGAGACTGTTTCCAAATAAAAACTAAAATAAGGGCTGGGGGAGGGTGTAGCTCAGAGGTAGAATAACCCTGGATTCAATCCCCAGCATACACACACACACTATATATACATATACACACACACACACACACACACACACACACACACATATACACAAATATATTATAAAAGTGTTGCTACTTTGATGTATATATGAAATAATTTTAAACATACAGCAGGTTGTCCCCTCTCATATCTGGGTTGTGTCTGCTCTGGTTTGCAACTTTCTGCAGATAAGAACCTAAGTAAGAATTCATTAGGAAGACTCACCATTTCTGAACCACTGGATCTCTGGCTGGAAATGTTTAATTTCAGGAGTGATGACAACACGGCAGCCCAGACTCATTGTCTCTCCTTCTCTCCCAAAAGACACATCAAACTTGTCATCAAAGTGGATCTCAAACTTGGACGCATAACCATAAGGGGTCACAGCAACTGGGTACAACAAAAACAAATATCAATAATTGACTTTTTTCTCACCAAAGAGACACAGCATTTGAATAAACACATGCAAAGGCAGTTGCAATGAAGACTGGTTAAATGATTATCTGGGCAAAAATTTATTTCTGCATAAGACATATGTAGGACATACACATATATCATTTGTGTGGATATTCTTTTTTTTTTTTTTGGTGGTACCAGGACTTGAATCCAGGGGCCTTCTACCTCTGAGTTACACCCCAGCCCTATTTTTTATTCTTTATTTTGAAACAGGGTCTCACTAACTTGCAGAGGGCCTTACAAGTTGCTGAGACTGGCTGCAAACCCGCGATCCTCCTGTCTCAGCCTCCAAAGTACTGGGATGACAAGAGTGCACCACCATGCCTAGCTATGGAAATTCTTGCTTCATTGGTCATAGAAGTTAAATGTTTATTTTTGTTATTGTAATAAACAGAATTTAAAGGGTTAGGTTTAATGAATTGAATGCAAATTAATATCACTTTCAGCCTAGATTAAGCTGCAATATGTGTGCCTTTGAATTTTAGATTTTAAGTTAATTTAAACTCTATTGCTTGCACTCTTGGGACCAAACAGCCACTTTAATTACTCATAAAAATTGAGTTTTTCAGTAAGTTGCTTCTTTAATGTTCTAAATTTTAAAATATAAGAAATATAAGTAGAAGAAAACTGAAAATTTTTAAATATAACAACTTTAAAAAGACTATTTTCTGCTTATATATTGAGTAAATACCTACATCATCAACTCTCCTAGGTTTGATTTTCTCTTTTCTCAGAGGAAAGAGATCAGGAAAGACATGATTGTTTAGTGATGGGCAATGATATGTCACCTACTCCCTGCATACCCCCATAATGTAGACATTAGTCTTTCCCTTCTTTCAGATGGGGGTATGGAAGCTCACAAAGGTATTGTAATATAGAGCTAATGCCAAGATTTCACAGGCAGCATGAGTGAGATCAAAATTCAAACCCAACTCCAAAACTTAGGCCCTTTCCCTTTATATTTTATCTGTTTTCCTAAGGCCTTGTAATATTATCTTCAAAATGAAAGCTAGAGTTTACTGAGTTCAATTTTTCCATGTACTGTTCCAAGTATTTAATAGCTATCAATTGAGTTAAGCCTGAGCATAGCCCTATCAGATAAGTATCATTATCTCTATTTAATAGAAGAGGACACTGAGCTTGGGGTGGGGGTGGGGTGCTACATAATTGCCCACATTGACCCACAGAGCCAGATTTACACTGGCAGACTGTTTCCAGAACCTTTGCTCTCAACCAATACAATGCACTGCCTTGGACTTGTGGGCTCCCAGGCAGCCACTAGCCCACAGTGAATAACTTTTCTTTGAAGCACATCTCCCATCTGTCTCATTTCTATGCGATGATGTGCACTGAGCCCCCAAGAGATTCATCTTGACCAGCTCCTGCACAGCCCTGGGAGGCTGGGCTGCTTCCAAAACTGCCTTCAGGAGTAGAGGAGGGTCATAAGGAGACTCTGAAGTGACCCACATGCTCCAGACGGATGGAAATCACAATCGGGCTCTAACTTGAAGGTTCTCTCCATGTCTGAGACTGGGCTGGACTGTCTGGGGTGGCCTTGGGGTGTGGTAAGAAGCCAGCTTTCACAACCAGAAGACAAAACATCATTCCTTCATCACTTCCTCAACCCCTTATCATATGTACTTTCCATCCTGGGAAAAATGGTTTAGGGCAGGAGTTGGAAAATTGTGGGCCAAATCTAGACTGCTTCCTATTTAATATCATTAAGGATGGTTTTTAAAATTTTTAATAGTTGAAAAATCAAAAGAAAAAGAATACTTTGTGATGTGAAAAGTCATAGGAAATTCAAATTTCAATGTTCTAGCTAAAGTTACATTGGACACGGCCACCTCAGTCGTTTGCCTCCTGGTGATGGCGGCTTTCGTGTCAGGGACAGAGCTGAGCATTTGCAACAGACACCATGTGGCCCACAAAGCCTGAAATGTTTACAGTCTAGTCCTTTACAGAAAACATTTGCCAATCCCCGGCCTAACATATAGTTTAGAATTCGGAAGACCAGGTAACGAGTCCCCACTCTACCACTGTGGGTGTTCTCATGTCACTATTTGAACTCTGCAAACTGATTCCTCATCTGCGTACCACAGACAAAAATGCACTTACTTTATAAGCTTTTGGGGAACTTTAAATGAATCAATGCATATAAAAATGCCTTAGTATCTGGAAGTGGTGGCACATGCTTGTAATCCCAGTATTTGGGAGGCTGAGATAGGAGGATCGCAGGTTCGCGGCCAGCCTCAGCTATTTAGTGAGGCCCTCTGCAACTTAGTGAGACCCTGTTTCAAAATAAAGAATAAAAAATAGGGCTGGGGGTGTAGCTCGGAGGTAGAATGCCCCTGGGCTCAATCCCCAGTACTGTAAAAAAAAAATGCCTTAGTATAGTGTTTTAGAACAACTAATCAATAAATGTTAACCTTTAGAACAAAACTGAGGTCAGAGAGCTTTGTCTATGATATTTACTAGCATTTTCTAAGCACCTAAACCAGTTACCTATCATATAGTAGGTGCTCAATAATATTAGTTGAATGCATGAATACAAGCTGTCTTCTTGGTGGAAACAATTACCCTTAAGTCAGGGGTCAGTCAAGAGGCTCTAAGTTAACAATTACCCTTAAGTCAGGGGCCAGGCAAGAGGCTCTAAGTTTGAGCAGTAAGAGAAGTAGGGCAAGAACCTGGCTTGACCAGGAAGAAGTAAAAGGGATAAACATGAACAGTGATTGGCCATGGGAATGATCAGGATGCATTCAGAGGATTGTGAAATGATCAACAGGCCAGTCTTGGAGACACTGAGAGATAAGTCATAGTATCCAATTTCCAACTAGTCTATCTCAATGTAAAGTTAAGTGATGGGAAAAGGATTTGAGGCGTGTTCCTCCCTCGATCCCACCTGGCATCTCTCCCACACATGGAATTGATACCAGTGACTATAATGTGGAATAGTAAAGTTCAGAATCATCCCATGAAGTCAATGGAGGGAGTCATTTACAGACACCAAACTAACCAGTTGGTGAAAGACTGACCCATGAGAAAGTATCTTCATCAACCATTCTCAAAACCACCACTCATTGTTCAAGGTGTGGAACATAGATGCAGGCTCGACTACCTTTTTCAGCCTGACTATTGTAAACATACAATTATTTCAACAACCATGAAGAGTTTACTTTTAAAATGTGGAGTTCTGAACTGGGCGTGGTGGCGCATGCTTGGAATCCCAGTACTTGAGAGGTTGAGACAGGAGGATCGCAGGTTCGCAGCCAGACTTAGCTACTTAGTGAGGCCCTCTGCAACTTAGTGAGACCCTGTTTCAAAATAAAGAATAAAATATAGGACTGGGGGTGTAGCTTGGAGGTAGAATGCCCCTGGTTCCATCCCCAATACCGCAAAAAAAATAAAAACAATGTGAAGTTCTCTTATAGATAAAGTGATTGGAGTTCACAAATTTGTAAATTACCACTGACCAGAATATTTTTAATTTAACCACATTTAGATTTCATTTTAAACTGTACTTTATAAATTAATGTATTTCTTGATTCATTCATTATCATATATCTACTCTGCCAGGCACTGGAGTTCAGAGGTAAAAGGTCCAGGCTTACCTTCAAGTGGCTCGTGGGCCAATGGGAGAGACTGGTACATAACTGTTTAATGGTGTCTCATGTCACAGACGCTCAGGTGAGGTGCCACCGCCTCACTGAGGAAGCCTAATTCTGACTGGATGGGACACAGGGTGGTGGTGGAGGTCAGACATGATTTCTCAAGGAGGTGATGCTGACCCGTATATTTAGTGATGAGTTTGAGCGTTTTGATTAAGTGCAGACTTGTGTGTGTGTGCGCGCATATGCACACGTGTTTGGTTAACTCACTTGGCCTAGGTTGTACAATGATCTTTCTCAGGTTAACACAGAAAGACTTAAAAGCATTTGCCATTTTTAGCCCATCACAATCTCGGCTTTGATGAAACCAGAACAAAGTAATTAGACCCAGAAAGAGAATAGTAACCAAAGAATCTAAAACAAATAAAAAACAAAAGCAAAAACAAAGCCGGGCGTGGTGGCACACACTTGTAATCCCAGTACTTGAGAGGCCGAGACAGGAGGATCACAGGTTCAAAGCCATCGTCGGCAACTTAGTGAGGCCCTCCGCAACTGAGTAAGACCCTGTTTCCAAATAAGAAATAAAATCAGGCTGGGGGTATAACCTGGAGGTAGAATGCCTCTGGGTTCACTCCTAAGTACCAAAAAAAAGGAAAAACAAACAGAAAACTAACCACAGAACCTTACTATGTCCATCTTAGCATATAGCACATTATATACAGTATGTATTTATTTCAGCATTATAGAACAGCTTGTTATGCTATACTTTACATAATGATGACATTTAGCAAGTATATTATTAAACTTACAGCTGAGGGGCATGGTGGATGCCCCAGCATGGAAGCGAGTCTCGTCAAACTCTCCTTTATATCCTAGAAAAGAGAAACAAGTGAACTGCTTCATGATTGATTTATTGACTTTTAACAACAGGAAGAAAAATTTAAAACGCGCTTTGAATAAAACAAATCCAGCAAACCTACTCTTTACCACAACGGAAGCATATGCTGAAACCTCTCCTTTGACATTCATCGCAGAGGCCCGGTACTGAGCTGTGTCTTCAAAATCACATCTGAAAGAACATGTGCAGATGAATGGCCGTCACAGAGACAAGCCTGTGATTACTGGTTGTTTTGTTGGGGAACTCTTTGTTACACAGCACACTGCAAATCAATGGCTAACACGTGGCTCTTCAGCTACTGCCTCTGATATAGCTATCTGTGGGATTTTATACAGTCCAAGTGATCTACTACAGATTCATACCAGCAGGGGAGAGAGAGGTGAACGCCTGTCATCCACTGAGACCTTCGCCAGGAAAATCAACAAAGTGCTCAGCACATAAATCAGAGAGTGACCACTATGATAAACTTGTTTAAAGTCCTATTGGGTGGACAAAATGTCCAGCCACGTATTTTTGTAGCAGGTGACTACTCAGTGGCACACTGGAGGGTGTGGCCTCCCTGCTATCCTGCCCTCAGTGGGGGGGGGGGGAGTGTCAGTCTGGGGTGAACAGGATAACAGAGAAGAGAAAAAAAGCAACCCCTTCTTACAAAGTCCCACAGTCTCCCTGAGCCACAAACTTGAACCACATTGGTCGTCTGTCTGGTTTTGTGTTCTAGTTTCCGAACCCGAGTGTTTGCACTTCAGTTCTACTAAAGTTCAGGCTGCACTTGGAGTTTCAGCCCACAGACTAAGACAAGAAGTGCCATTTGGATGTTCCTCTGAATTATAATGCAGAAACTAGAATGTCTTATGAAAATGGAATTGGAGAGAGAATGATCTCACAGCCAGATGAGCAGGCTAAGACTTCAAAGCAGGTTGTTTTGTGTTTTATCATACTAGTTTCCCGTGTTCTTCATTGTTCCTCAGGGTTTGGTTTCATTAATATAAACTTACTTCTTGTTGAAATTTTATAGACATCAATAGAACCTAGGACAACTACGGTTGTCTCTCTCATATTTAATTTTGGAGGCCACCGCATAGCTCCTTGTCACTTCAGCAGAAGCCCCACTGGCAAAAGTGATGTGATTTTAGATTGGGGTCAGTGGTTGGTGAACAATACAGGGTCCACGGTTCTATTTGAAGTCCAGGGCCACTTGAGCCCAACCCTCTGATCTAGGGAGGAGAATATAAATCTCTTGAGAATGAAACGATGTAAATTTCACTTTGACATTTCAGCACACCATGGTTTTTCTGAACTGAAAATGGCTGGAGTTCAATTGATTCGTCCATTAGAAGAGGTGTGGGTTTCAAAACCATCTTGGGAGACATAATAAAACTTTGAGGACTTGGAAATTTTGATGGGGCTTTCATTTTCAAATTTTGCTTTGGATTTTGCTTTACCCTAAAACATCCCTATGTCTGTCACTGTTTCATAGACACTGACTGACAAGGCACATGTCTTTCCATAATTCCTGGTGAGCTGAAGGAAAGAAAGAACGCTATGTCTCAGTCCTGCCTCCTTTCCATGTCGCCTGATCTCCATGGCCTGTGTTGATGAAAAGCAAAAGATTACGAGGATGGTGTTGATTTGGAACCCTGAAGGGATAACTGTATAGAAATGCCTATTTATGCAACTTATATTCTTATTAATGTCTACAAAATTTCTCAAGTATATAGAAGGATAAATAAAAAGATATAAATTAATTTCTTCTCATCTTTGACTAAATTTGAGTGTAAGATCACTTTGGAAGGTAGTGTGGGCATGTTAAGGGTTAGTCACACATATCACTTGTAAGTGTGCACTGAGGGAAGAAATGACTGTGAATGTCCCTTATTGTGATCAGGCTGCACAGGGACCAGCAGCGTCAACTGGCGTGGGCAGGTGCTTCCCTGAACGATTGCTGGGTGACGCACACACACATCGACGTTCTCTTACGCGTTGATCTCCAGGGTGTGCATTCCATATCGACTTTCAATAATATACTTGCCCGGGTTTGCATGGACATTTATTGGCACCTGGTTTTTGTACCTATAAGATAATGAAAACACAATAAAGTTGAACGAAGTATCAACAACTTCATGATTAAGCACACACATAGGATTCTTTTTCTTACAAGAACATTTTCTTTAAATATGGCACCGAGGTTAGCAGCAGCATCTATACAATAAATATAAATTATATTAACTTAAATAAAGTGTACCTTCGATCCAGTAAAACTTCTTGCTGAAATGCTTTCCCCCTTCATCAAGTTTACATGAAAAACAGGGACCACTGACAACAATTTGGATGAATCACATATATGTAATGTTAGTGAAAAAAGCCAATTACAGAAGAGTAGCGAGTGTAATGATTATATAAAGTACAAAATCAAGATGACTAATTAATGCTGCTGGAAGGCAGAACAGTGATTTCCCGGGGTGGGGTGCAGTGCATGAAAGAGGCATCTTGGGTATCAATAATGTTTGGTTTCTTCATTTGGGTTCTAGTTACATGGATGTATGCAGACTAAAATTCACCAATAATGTGCACTTTTGGGTGTATATTATACTTCAGCAAAAAAAAAAAAGGTAGAAAAATTGATCAATGTTGTCACAGCAGAGAGGACTTTGTCTAGGGGATTTTGTTGTTGGCCCTTTATGTAGGATGAAAGCAAGACACTCCTGCTAATATTCTTTTGAGTTACTGCTCAAAACAATGTCGTATGGAAAGATCATTATCTTTAAGGGATTTATACTATGTCATAAACAAACATGACTTTTTGCCTTGGAACCACTTATACTGACATGTATGAAAGGAAACTCCTGGCCAATAAAAGCTAACAGCCTCCCTTTCTCTCACTGTTCCATCCAAGGCTGGGCCTCTCAGCCCTCGGAGGTGGGCCACACAGAGGGGCCTCTGCTGAGACCCTGACCTCTGCCTCTGTAAGTGGCACGTGGATTCTTCCCACGTTTTCATGTCCTCAGTAGCCAGTGGTTATGGGGCCAGACCAGGCTCATTTCCTTAAGTCGTTTTCTGCCTGAAAGGGGAGCTGGGTTTCCCCTTCAGACGCACCACTTCATGTGCACAGATAATACTAATAATCCACAAATGACTGAGGGTTCACTAAGTGTTTTACGCCTGTACAATATTAGCAAGTTGAATCCTCCCAACAACATAGGGGCAATACTTTAATTTCCAGATGAAGAAACCAAATGGAGAGGTTAAAGAACTCGCCCCAGTCACATAGCTAGGAATAGCAGAGCTGGGATTTGAACCCAGGCTGTCTGGCTCCTGGCCCACATGATGGTTCCATTTTCCAACTGTTTTCTGTGTAGCTGCATTTCATCTCTTCAGACTTTGGGGAAAGAGTTTAAGGAGGTTTGGGAGCAGGGAAAGTGGTGGAAAGGGAGAGAAAGCGTCAGATTCAGTCAGTTCCTTCCTCTTCCTAACTCCCCCCCTCTCTCTTATACACACACACACACACACACACACAGTATTATAAGGTGGTAGAATCTTTAAGAGATCAGACCTGTGGCAAGGTGACCAGATGATAGGGGTCACCACCCTTACCAGTGATTAAGTATTTCTCGTGGGACCTTGGTTAATTCCACAAGAGTGAATATAGAAAGAGCAAGCCCTGCCCCTCCTCACCTTGTCTTACCATGTGAGTTTCCCCTTTTGATGCACTCCTGCCATGATGCCATTTGTCACGATGTGACATAGCCAAGGAGGACCCTCCCTACAGCCAGCACCATATTGTTTGAATTCATCCTCCAAAATTGTAAGCTAAATAAACCTTTTTTCTTAACAACTTACACAGCCTCAGTTATTTGTTATAGCAATGGAAAACTAATATAGTTCCTAAAGTACAATATTCATGTATTTAAATTATTTTATTTTGAGACAAGGTCTCACTAAGTTGTCCAGGCTGGTTTCAAACTTGCAATCTTCCTGCCTCAGCCTCCTGAGTAGATGAGATTAAAGACATGTGCCACCACACCCAGCTATGCTGTTCATTTTTTACACCTTTTCCCTTAACACATTACTCTCCTTCTCAAGCAAAATTCCAGCTCGTCCTTCAAGATTCAGATCAAATGCTACTTCTTCAATAGACTCCTGCTTAAAAACCCCACACAATATGAACTGTTCCCACCTCTCTGAGTCAGGGTTACTTGGTTCAAAATACTAAATATAAATTGTGCTTGGTGGCACATGCCTGCAATCCCAGTACTTGGGAGGCTGAGAGAGGAGGATCATAGGTTCAAGGCCAGCCTCAGCAACTTGGCAAGACCCTCAGCAACTTAGCAAGACCATGTTTCAAAATAAAAAATAAAAAAGGGCTGGGGTGGAATTCAGAGGTAGAATGTCCCTGGATTTAATCCCCAGTACCAACCAACCAAGCAAACAACAACAACAAAAGATAAATTTCTAAATAAAACATTCATTAAAATTATGGTTGGATCTGTGTCTTTTCTACTGTTTCCAATCCCTTGAAGATGGAGACTGTGTCTGATCCATATTTACTTTTATTCCCACTCCTGAGGAAAGATAATTCATGGGCAAATATAAGGCACTCAACGTTGGCTATACTGGATAGAAGAGATTCTTGCGTGATGCAATGGATAAATTGTAGCTTCATTTTTTGTTTGTTTTGCTGAAGGAATGGCATTCTGACAAACATATACTTCATGATATGGATGATTTTAAACAAGTACATACAAAAAAGTAAGTTGAGGCAGTCTGAGTCTTGCTTCCCTTAGCTGTGAAATGAAGAGGGCTGGCAGCTGCACGGCAGGTGTGGCTGCAGAGCCCTCTCCCCCACTCACAGGAGACATTGCCAATTGACGACACACTGTCTCCTGCCAGCCCAGAAGCAGCTTCAAACAGCTGTCTCAACACAGGGCTCTAAGCAAATCGGACTAATCCATTAGACATGGCCTGTTTTTTTTTTTTAAAAAAGATCTACTGGCTACTCCTCTTAATCTTGAACATTCCTCACTTAGATGAACGACAGGGTAGAACACATTGATGAGTATGTGCTGATTGAACTGGTTTAGGTCATTTCCTACTTGATTCAGAAGCTCCCTCTTGCTCTATTTTTCATGTGCTGGAGGGGTTTCGGTAGTTCCTCTTAGCACAGGGAGAGCAATATGACACTAAATATTGTGATGTGTGCGGCTTGAGCAAATGACTGAGTGACGCTCGAGTTGGCTTCTGATCAACAATGTTGTTCATATCTCCATAAAGTTCGAGTGAAAGTGCTATGTTGCAGCTCCCATGGCTGCTTCACCCGCCTTGCCTTCCAGTGCTACCCGACTTAGCACCTTGATGCCTTTCCCCCAGCTGAATACTCATGACTCTTCTGCTATGCCCACCTGGCAAAGGAAATCGGTTTAAAATATACACACAACACACAGCCAAGGTGGAGCTTCTCATCTTCCCTCTGGAACTCTAGATGCCAGTGGAAGAAACTCTGGTTAAAAGCAGTAGGCGAGGATCAAGTGAGGAAACGATTCCATTCTATTCTCCAAGGAATTTCACATATGGGGCATTCAGGTTTGGGGTCGCTTGAGATTGGCTGTCTTCAGTAGTAAGTCAGAGAAGAAAAGGATTTGGGGCCTGCTCTGTATACACTTCACAGCTTGTTATTTCTGGAAAGTGAAATTCCAAACTGGCCAGTCACTGGCTAATTCTGGGGAACGATCTACACCCTGGGATTATTTGTCAAAGGACACCTGAAATTCTTGCATACACTCAGATGTATGCTGTTTAACTTAACCATTTTCATGTGATCTATGAACGATCAGTTCATGAGCTTTGGGTATAAGCATTTCTAGAGTAACTCTCTGTCACCCAGTGACTTTTTTTATTGTGTAAAACACACACTTAGTCCCTCATACAAATGTCAGCTTAGATGTTGAGCGGACTTCAATAATGAGGGCTCACAGAGAAAGCTCTTGGGCTGTGTAAAATATGGTCAAGCAAAAAGGCTTCATGATCATTTTTTTCTATCAAGAAATAATGCATGCCCCAATGATGCTGAACATGCCGAATCTCACCACAGAGTGTTGCTTAGAATCCAGCCTTAAATCCTGAATAAATAGCTACTGCCCACTTTAAAATTATCTGAGAGAAAGAGAGATCTATCCCATTAGGATAGATTTTAGGATTAAATGAATAGGAAAAATCTAAAATAAACCCCCAAACCATTACATTTGAAAATGATAACAATTTCCAAATAATTTTTATTAACTATATTAAGTGTAGGCTGTTTTCCTATGATAATATGGTAGTGATTGCTAAATTTAAATACATGGTAAAAACTATAATCTAGAAAATAAATGCAATGCATTTGATTCTATGACAGAATTTACAAATTCTCATAGATTACAAAAACTTGAGTTTTTATAAATCTCTAGACTCTTCCTACATTTTTCATATTTTATTCCCAGGTTTTAAATTATTTATAATGCTTAATGATAAATTTTTCAAGTGTCTGTTTAAACAATGACTTTTGGGCCAAAGTAAAAAATTTTAAAGAAACACACACACACACACACACACACACACACACACACACACACTTTGGTACTAGGGATTAAACCCAGAGCCTTAGCTGAGCGTGGTGGCACACACTTGTAATCCCAATACTTGGGAGGCGGAGACTAGAGATTCCGGGTTCGCGGTCAGCCTCAGCTACTTAGTGAGACCCGGTTTCAAAATAAAGTATAAAAAATAGAGCCGGGGGTGTAACTCGGAGGTAGAACGCCCCTGGGTTCAATCCCCAGTACCGCAAAAAAATAAAAAAATAAAAAACATAGAGCCTTATACAAACATGTGCTCTACCACTCAGCTGCAACCCCAGCCCTTTGTATTTTATTTTGAGGTAGGGTCTCACTAAGTTGCTCCACCTGGCTTTGTAGTTGTGATCCTCCTGCCTCAGTCTTTTGAGTAGCTAGGATTACAGGTGTGCACCACCACACCTGGACCACACATATATTTTAAATGTCTTATTTGAGGATCTAGGCCAGGATCCAACATATAGATCTGAAACATGGGTATTAAGTGAATGAATGAATGAATGAATGCTACTACCTAATACCAACATGTCGCTCCTGTGTATTTCCTGCATCTCCCTGCAGGCTACAATTAAGATTTCTGTTGACAAATTTAATTTAGGCTTCAAGTGAGAAATCCACTTAAATCTGGCTCTCTAAAAAAGAAAACTTAAAACAAATTTCTCCTCCTTTTAACTTTTTCTACTTCATATAATTTTTTAAAAATTTGACTAGGTAATGTACTCCAGTGCTCTAAGACCCAGAAAATATAAAGAACGCACAACAAACATCCTCTTTCCTAGTACCTGTCCCCTTCCACTCGGCTCCTTCTTCAGAGTCAACTGCTCTTCTTAGGTTCTTAATATCCTTCCAGAATTTCTTTATACAAATAAAACAAATACAAATTCTTTTTTCCTCCCCTTTTAAACTGATAGATTATTATGCAAGTTATTACATAAAATAGCCCATTAAGTGTTAAACTGTGTTTTTCCACTACATAAGTATTTTTCCTTCTGTGTCGCCCCAGCCACCTTCCAGGACGGCTATCTTCACCGTGGTGTCGAGCAGCTTCCTCTGCAACCAGCTTTTCTCCTGAACCCAGCGCATAGGCAGGTGCCTCTGTGCTCAGAGTGCATGGGGGCAGTGCCCACGCTGCCTCTGCACCTGCCTTGATGAGCCACACGCACTCCTCCACTCAGTGCCCTCTGGGTAACCTCTAGGTTCCACCTAAATAGATAAGTCAGTAACGTGAGATTGGCCAAAGAGTGGCTGCTCCGTGTCCATGCTATTAGATCTCAGGGATTCCCATGACCTAACTGCCCATGGAAACTTGGAGCCCAACCTTCGGAAAGGGCTCTGAGGGAACCAGGCCCCAGACACACATGCTCGGGACTTAACTGCTACTAGTGGAGGCAGCGTGATGGTACAAAACATCATCACGAACTTGTGCCTTTGACTCACCTCCTTCTATTAAGGAAGGGCATCCTAATATGTCTTTCATATTTGTACTCAGTATTGGGCCCAGGAAATTGCAGCTGGCTACTAAAAAGGCATAAATGCCAGCAAAATACTCACCAGCAACCTTGTATTCTTATTGGGTGGTGGGTTCCCTGCTCTTTGAGGGGAAGGGTGCTTACTGAAGAGGACATACGCTGTATGAGCGTTGCAAAATAAATTAGAGCTCCAGTTAAAGGTTTTGGAAAAAGGCAACATGCCCAGGAAAGAATGCTTAACCCCACACAGGCATCTACTCCCAGAGGTGGATTTACCCAGAAAAGAATGGGAGGCTTAAGTGTCCCTCCCCAGCGTGGGCCTCTGCAAGGCCTGAGGCCTAATTTGTACTACGAACCTTAAAGTCCTTTTTCTGTAAAGAGCATCCCCGGAATCACGTAAGCTTCATGCCCACAAACCTGGAACTGACCCTGTTTATTGCCTTAGCCCAACTGTCAATTATCTGTGAGCTGATTATCCAAATTTCAGTTCACAGGGTGGGGGTGGGGGCAAATCCTTAGTTGTCCCCAGGATCCTTTGTTTTAATATGTATTTCTCACTCAGCTTGCAAGGTGAGACTTTCTGTGAAATGCTCTGGCCTGTGCCTCCTGGGGGAACTGGGATAAGGAATGGAGTCCTAGGAATGGTGCTTCGCGTCAGGCTAGAGGGAGATGCCCATCCAGGGCACCAAAGGGAGTCTAGAACAGGTCTGGAGAAGACACTTCCAGGAGGTGAACAGCCTCCCCATCCTTCCTGAGACGAAGCAAAATAAGCATTTCAAAGCCACACATGAAAGATTTGGTGTACAACCGTATTACTTCTCAGCTGTTAGTAAGGATATGTGAAAATGAACAGGGTCTCTATTTTTCAATTTAGCTACAATTCTAAGTGTGGTCAGTTTGGTCATTGCATATTTCTTTCCAGGGAGTTTTTATCTTTTCCTTTTTTTTTTTTTGCGTTACCTGGGATTGAACCCAGGGGCATTCTACCTCCGTGCTACATCCCCGGCCCTATTTTTTTATAGTTTATTTTGAAACCAGGTCTCACAAAGTTGTGGAGGGCCTCACTAAGTAGAGAGAGAGAGCTGAGGCTGGCCGCGAACCCGGATCCTCTGGTCTCCGCCTCCCAAAGTACTGGGATTACAAGCGTGTGCCACCACGCCCGGCTAATTTTTAAAAGCAGGAAAAGAAAACGTGTGTAATAAATATATCTACTCAATTAAGGATGCTATTTATTTATTTATTTATTAGTAATGTATTTTAACTTATGAAATAAGAGGAAATTTTATTGACCAAATAATTTTTCTGGAAGCTGAAAACTTCATGGATTTCTATTGCAAAATTTGGATTTTCTTTTTTGGGTGAGAAGTAATCAGGTGTTTTGTGTGTTTTGTGGTGCCAGGGATTGACCCAGGGCCTTACACAAGCTAGGCAAGTGAGCTACACCCTACCCCAGTAGTCAGTGTTTTAAAAGGCCAAATGGTGCAACTCTACAGTCACACAGAGGGTTGGAGCAAAGACGGATTGATTTCTAACTTACATTTTTTTTTTTTTTTGCGGTACTGGGGATGGAACCCAGGGGCATTCTACCTCTGAGCTACACCCCCAGCCCTATTTTATTCTTTATTTTGAAATAGGGTCTCAATAAGTTGCGGCCGGTCTCACAAGTTGCTGAGGCTGGCCTGGAGCCTGTGATCCTCCTGTCTCAGCCTCCCAAGTACTGGGATTATAAGTGTGCGTCACCACGCCTGGCTCTTACTTCATATTTTAAAACTTGTAAATTGACTTTTAAAAACTTAATTTTCGTTGAAGTGTGTTTTTACGTTTTTCAACTTTGTTTACTGTAAAGTGTTTACCTTAATAATTCATAGCTGGCTTTGGTTTTTACTTTTTTTTTTTTTTTTGCAGCTCCGGGGATTGAACCCAGAAGCATTCTACTTCCAAGCTCCACCCCCAGCCCTATTTTTTATTCTTTATTTTGAAACAAGGTCTCACTAAGTTGCAGAGGGCCTCACTAAGTAGCTGAGGCTGGCCGCGAACCCGGATCCTCCAGTCTCAGCCTCCCAAGTACTGGGATTACAAGCGTGTGCCACCACGCCCGGCTTGGTTTTTACTCTTTAGTTTTCAGACTCAAAACCCTGAGAATTTACAAACACAGAAAAATTGTAAGTAAATCCAGAAACTGTTCAAGGCAGATTGGTATCACAGGTGAATTTTTAAAACTTCACCACTTGCTCTTTAAGAATAACTTTAGGCTATGGGTTTCTCACTTGCTAGTCCAGTGTCTGATAAACACTGGAAATAATAAAAACGAAAGAAGGCCTCAGCTACTTAGTGAGGCCCTCCACAACTTAGTGAGACCCTGTTTCCAAATAAAGAATAAAAAAATAGGGCTGGGGGTGGAGCTCAGAGGTAGAATGCCCCTGGGTTCAATCCCCAGTACTGCAAAAAAAAAAAAAGAAAAGAAAAGAAAAGAAAGAAGAAAGAAGGAGGCCGGTGCTCTGTGGGCGACAGTGACATGTGTGTAGTGTTTAAACTATGGCAGAGTACATTTGTCATCACTCCTAAGGACTGGAAAGCAGCATGCAAGCCAGGTGCGGTGGCGCACGCCTGAATCCCAGTACTTGGGAGGCTGAGACCGAAGGATTACCTATTTGAAGCCAGCCTTGGCAACTTAGCAAGGCCCTGAGCAACTTAGTGAGACCCTGTTTCAAAATAAAAAATAAAATAGGGCTAGGGGTGTAGCTCAGAGGAAGAATGCTGCTGGGTTCAATCCCCAGTACCACAAAAATAAAAAAGAAAAGAAAAGAAAGCATCGAGTAAAATACCTGTGTCAGAAAATAAAATGGAAATGTCTCTTCAAGTCACCTCAACCATTCTTACACGGCTCTCTGTGGCAGATACTCATGACGCAGGACAGGAAAGTTATAAGTTCAGGGAAAACAAGGGCATTGACACTGCAATAGGATAAATACTGGAAGGAGAAAAGGTGTGCTTATTCTCTTTTTTTTTTCTTCTTCTTCTTCTTCTTGTTTTGTGTGGTACTGGGGATTGAACCCAGGGGCATTCTACCTCTGAGCTACACTCCCAGCCCTATTTTTTGTTCTTTATTTTGAAACAGGGTCTCACTAAGTTGCAGAGGGCCTCACTGAGGCTGGCCGCAAACCCGGATCCTCCTGTCTCAGCCTCCCAAGTACTGGGATTACCAGCATGCGCTACCACGCCCGGCTTGTGCTTATTCTTTATGGAAAGGTAATGTCTTAGGGTTCCAAACTGGATAATAACTCCCATCCAATAGGCCTCGGCTCACGTGAGGGGTAAAGAAGGGAGCCCTCTGGGTTTTATTTTTTTTAAAGGCAGCATTGCTTCTGATCACAAAACTGTACTACATTATAAAGTTCACCAATGGAAGCAAGTATGTGTGTGTGTGTGTGTGTGTGTGTGTGTGTGTGTGTGTGTGTGTATGTATGTGTGTGTGTGTATGTGGTCCTTGGGATTAAACCCAAGGGTGTTCTACCTCTGAGCTACATTCCCAGCCCTATTTTATTTTTTTAAGTTTTGCAATAGGGTCTCACTAAGTTGCTGAGGCTGGCCTCAAACCTGCAATCCTCCTGTCTCAGCCCCCCAAGTACTGGAATTACAGGCATGCACCACCATGCCTGACTGAAATCTAATTTTTATTTAATTTTTATGGTCCATAGTGGTTATAGACATATTTTTGGTATGCAAACTTGTTGACTAAAATTTACCATTGTATATAAAATAAAGACCCATTTTATAATAGGATTTAAAATATTATAATGTATCATAAGTATGCAAGATTGTTTTTTCTTCCCATACATAAAAATTCATCCCAATATCCTTTCTTCATTCTTTTGAAAACCTTTACAAACCTGTGGACACTTTCATGGACTCTTGTGTATTGAAGTTCAGTCTGTTTTCACTAGAGGTAAACTTAACTTTGTGTAATTGGTTCTATTGGTTTTAATAAAGATAACATACCAGGTGAGACGAGGTTCTGGCCAGCCTGCTACAGAGCAGTGTAATTTTACATTCTCTTTCTCCCAAACCGTGTGGGAACGAGGTTTGATGATAAACTCAGGAGCATGAAGAAGATGGTCTTCATTCAACTTTCCATGATATGCCTGGGTTTCTTCTAACTGAAAAAAAAAGAAATAAACAAATAAGCATATTATCAAAACACTCCTAAATCAAAGTAACTTCTGTTGCTAAAATAACAAGTGGAAGCCAGTATTTTTATTTTTCCATTGGGAACCTTATTTTTGCATTCCCTTTACCCCTAAAAAAATGTAGCTACTTAACATTCTAATGTTGAGCAACACATTTTACTTTCCAAGGTGAATTTCTTAAGAGTCTTTAGAAACTGACCGGTGTGATGGTGCACATCTGTAATCCCAGTACTCAAGAGGCTGAGACAAGAGGATCAAAGGTTCACAGCCAGCCTCAGCAACTTTGTGAGGCCCTCTGCAATTTAGTGAGACCCTATTTCAAAATAAAAAATAAAATAGGGCTGGAGGTGTAGCTCAGAGATAGAATGCCTGTGGGTTCAATCCCCAGTAACACACACACACACACATACACACACACACACACACACACAGTCTTTAGAAACTTAATTTCTTTTGGGGGGGTATTAGGGATTGAATCCAGGGACATTCTACCTCCAGGCTACACCCCCAGCCCTATTTTTTATTCTTTATTTTGAAACAGGGTCTCGCTAAGT
>PVJS01019449.1:0-33700 GCA_004027185.1 Glis glis | reverse complement strand
GCTTGTAATCCCAGTACTGGGGAGACGGAGACCGGAGGATCCGGGTTCGCGGCCAGCCTCAGCTACTTAGTGAGGCCCTCTGCAACTTTGTGAGACCCGGTTTCAAAATAAAGTATAAAAAAATAGGGCCGGGGGTGTAGCGCAGATGTAGAATGCCCCTGGGTTCAATCCCCGGTACCGCAAAAAAAAAAAAGTATAAAAAATAGGGCTGGGGGTGTAGCTTGGAGGTAAAACACCCCTGGGTTCCATCCCCGGTACCACACACACAAAAAAAATACAAATACAAAATAAAGAATAAAAATAGGGCTGCAGTGTAGCTAGGAGGTAGAATGCCCCTGGGTTCAATCTCCAATACCGCAAAAAAAAAAAAGAAATATATGTACTTTTAGCATGTAAATGTAACTTTTTGTGTGTGTCTGAACTACACCCCCCGCCATGTTTTATTTTTTTTTTACTTTGAAACAGGGTCTTGCTAAGTTACTGCATACAGGTCTCAAACTCGTGATCCTCCTGTCTTAGCCTAACACATTTTAAAAGTTTAAATTGTGCCAGGTGTGGTGATGCGCACCTGTAATCCTGGTACTTGGGAAGCTGAGATAGGAGGATCACATGTTTGGTGTCAATGTGCCATAACTTAGCAGGACCCCGTTTCAAAATAAATAAAATAGGTACTTGGGAGGCGGAGACCGGAGGATCCGGGTTCACGGCCAGCCTCAGCTACTTAGTGAGGCCCTCCGCAACTTCGTGAGACCCGGTTTCAAAATAAAGTATAAAAAATAGGGCCAGGGGTGTAGCTTGGAGGTAAAACACCCCTGGGTTCAATCCCCGGTACCGCAAAAAAAAAAAAATAGGGTTAGGGGTATAGCTTAAAGGTAGAACACTTTCTCTGCCCTCTGGGTTCAATCCCTAGTACCATAAAAAAATTTAAATTGCACAATTTTATATATATATATATGTATATATACATATATATATACATATATATATATATATAAAACATATAATATTATGTGCTCTATGAATTTTATCTTGGGGCAGAGTGGGTTATAATACCATAGTTATGAGTCAGGGAGGAAAATCATACATTCACTATCTAGAGAGCGGGGTTCTCATACTAGCTCTGCCTCTTACTAACTACAACCTCGTGTTTCTTAACACTCTTTAGGCCTGAGCCCCCTCATCTGTAAAGTGGGCCTGATTGTCCTGTCTGGATG
The DNA here is from genome assembly GCA_004027185.1 of Glis glis. Lineage (NCBI taxonomy): Eukaryota > Metazoa > Chordata > Mammalia > Rodentia > Gliridae > Glis > Glis glis. Next base: position 32,486 of record PVJS01019449.1, on the reverse strand, counting down.
ACTGAGCACATTAAGTGGGAAATGTAGTGGAGGTACTTTGAACCCACCCTGGGTCACGACAGAGTCAGGGAGGGTTACAACCCCTGAGTGACAACAGATGCCGGACATTTGCCATCAAAATGCAGCTGCAGACTGACCCATAGGCCTTTGTGTGAGTTGGACACAGAAGGTAGTTTCCGAAAGACAAGGAGGCTCAGGTTCATAGTTCTTTTTTTTTTTTTTTTTTGCGGTAATGGGGATTGAACCCAGGGGCATTCTACCTCTGAGCTACATCCCCAGCCCTATTTTTTATTTTGAAACAGGGTCTCACTAAGTTGCGGAGGGCCTCACTAAGTAGCTGAGGCTGGCTGCGAACCCAGATCCTCCAGACTCAGCCTCCCAAGTACTGGGATTACAAGCGTGTGCCACCACGCCTGGCTCTCAGGTTCATAGTTCTGAAGGCCCCACCCACCCACCCAGACAGACAGAAGAGCAGGACAACGCACCTTCTTCTCGGTACTCCACGGTGTAACCTGAAATGGTGCAGTTCCCTGTGCTTGCGGGGGGCAGCCAGCGGAGAATCACAGAGGTGCAGCTCCTCTCCTGGGCGATGGGGCGGTTGGGGGCTGCTGGAACACCTGTGAGACAGTAGGATGTGGTGCTGTTTCTGCAGATCCTGGCATTTCACAGCAAGGTAGAATGGCGCCTAGGAAGCGCTACCCAACCTGAGTCTCGAGTGTCCTCTATGACCTTCTCCACCACGTAGCACACCTGTTTCCAGGCCCAAGGGAGACCTGAGACACCCACTCTGCTGCCTAACATTCTTCCTCCTCGGGCAAAATACCGTGCCCTGGGATGAATGAATGGTCAGGGAACTGTGCAGGAGGCTAGGGTAGGATGCAGACAGCTCTTGGCAAAGCTGCTTTTCTTCTCATTTGGCTGGAACTCTACTTTGGAATTTCCACACAGGATCTTTTCTTCCCCAGGTCTCAGGGAGCCCTTGTCATATTCACTTAAAATGTTTGACTAGCACAAATTCATAGAGGCAGCAGAATGGCGGCCAGGGCTGTGGGGAGGGAGGGACGGGGAGTTATTGTTTAACATGTGGGATAAATTTCAGTTTGCAAAGATACGAGTTGGGTGGATAGATGTGGTGATGACAGTACAAAAATGTGGATGTACTTAATACCGCTGACCTGTGTGCTTAAAAATGGGTAAGATGTGAAGTACTGTGTTGTGTTTGACTAAAATTTTAAAAATAGTATATAAGAGAGAGAGACCATACCTTGCACCTTAACCGTGGCAGATGTGGATGTGGTCCCGTGGTCATTTGTGGCTATGCACGTATAAATCCCGCTGTCTTGGGGCATCAGATTGCAGATCTTCAGGGTGATTTCCCCAGAATCACTAGGGATACCAAAAGGATGTCCTTCAGACTCCAGCAATGAGACTGACTGATCGGTACAGTCCCAGTGGGTTGACACATGAGGTGATGAACCGAGGGTTCTTGGGCCCAAGGTCTAGCCCAGTATCATGACCTACACACCTTTGGTGATTACTTTGCCTCTACATCCCCATTTCCTTATATGGGGAAAAAATTTCTGGCCATGCCCATCTACCAAATTTGTTGTAAATGAGGAATAGAGTAAAATAAAGTTTCTTTATTAATAAAATAAGAATTAGAACATGATGTCAAATATATAAGTCCCATACAAATACCTGTCTGAAATATAATTAGTATTACATATTACCACTAGCAACTTTGTCCTAGAATATTTTCAGTCTCACAGATCAATAATGAATGGTACAAGAAAATGGAAAGACTAAACAATGAAAATGTCAAGTATTCCAAATTCTACATGTGGGACCCTCAAAATAACTAAGTGGACTAAGAAAGGGTAAATTCCTCCACCTGAATGATAACTTCTCCACTTGCCCCAGTAAGGGGTCCAGAAACACCCCAAGGGAAGAACTGCTCTGAAAGAGTTAAGTCAGAAGCCAGGTCAGCCCTCCTCCCTCCCCATGGGTTGGGACACATTCTGGGCTCTTTGGGATCCCGGCCGAGCATTGACTCTCACACTAAGCTCCTTGGGCCCATGAATGTTTTATGACCTCACTGGGGAGTCTCTGCTGGGAATACCGAGGAATGATGATCTTTTCCCATTTCACATGCACACATGTTAAGTCAATGAATGGAAGTTTCTTGAATGGGTGTTTCTTGCATAAGTGATTGTTTATTTTTTGTCTTTTGTGGTACTGGGGATTGAACTCAGGGGCATTCTACCTTTAAGCTACATCCCCAGCCCTTTATTTTATTTTGAAACAGGATCTTGCTAAGTTGTTGAGGGCCTTGCTAAGTAACTGAGGCCGGCCTTGAACCTGTGATCCTCTTGTCTTAGCTTCCCAAGTACTGGGATTACAGGCGTGTGCCAACATGCTTGACACATAAGTGATTCTTAAACTGTTAGGACTTGTGACTATCTACTTGCCACTGTCTGCTATCTACTTGTCTACTGTAAGCAGCAGTACACAATAAGCTCATAATTAGTAGCAATCAACGTTAACAGAGTGACTGGGAGGCAGTCAACCATGTTTTGTCAAGTGCCCTTTTTGTGTAGAAGCATGATTGTGGCTACATTTTCTTTCTTTCTCTCACTCCCCCACCTCACCCCTCATACTGGGGTTTGAACCCAGGGATGCTCTACCACTGAGCTACATCCTCAGCCCTTTTTACTTTTTTTTTTTTTTTTTTTTTTTTACTTTGAGACAGGTTCTCACCAAGTTGCTGAAGCTGGCCTTGAATCTGTGATCCTCCTGTCTCAGCCTTCCAAGTCACTGGGATTATAGGCCCATGCCATTGTGCCCAGAGAGGCTTGATTTCCTATTGCACATTTTGGATTGAGTTATTTTTTCCTTCTAAAATTGTTCTGAGGTAAGGAATTAACTATATCACTGTTTCGAATCATCTCAAAGGGCATGAAACACATCAGAATGCCTGGATTTGAGGACCACATTCCTACAGGTCTGGAGCTTTCTCCAATTCTCTTGGCCTAGAGACTCCCCTAAGCATCATTAGGGACAGATAATCTAAGAGTGACTGTACGGCAGGGACTGTAGAAGCTCTTTAAACACATCGTTCATGCTTCACCTGCGATATAAAGGTTTATGCTTTTCTGTATTTATTTAATGTGGGTTCAGAACACAGTCTTTCCAAACAGTTCTTTTTGGCTCCAGGTGTGTTGACATGGTGCTGAGCAAGGTAAGCAGCGTGTGCTCCAGCTGTCCCAGAGGCCCGGGCCGAGGTTGGCTGCACCGGGGGAGATGGGCCATGCCCAGCACTCCAACACTGGGTGCCCTATTGTGCGGGGCAGAGCCACTCAGAGGTCTTGACTCAATCTCTCTCCTGATCAACACCAAGTGTTTGATCTGGAATAGGCTCCAGGGCAGCTCTCCTCATAGAAGGATTAGTAACCCTAATGGAAGCTGCACCCCAGATTTAGCCTCTTGGTTGATGCTGATGTTGGGGTGATTGGCTTACCAGGAAGAGACGGTGTATGTGGCTGAGCTGTTGTCAGTGTCCAGGATGTTCTGGTCTGGACCCTTCCAGGTGATGGTGGGCTTGGGGCGCCCACAGACTTTACACTGCAGTATCACGGTATCCCCCAGCAAGCAGGTCACATCCACTAAGGGCACAAGGAATTCTGGGGCCACTGGGATCAAATCAACAGATGTTCACATCATTTACAACAAACAGAATAAAATGGGCATTTTTAAAACAAGCATTCTCACCCCTACCCATGTTGTGCAACAATTCAAATAACCTTCAGCCTAACACTGTTGAGTCACCTGTATCTCTCTCTCTCTCTCTCTTTTTTTTTGGTACTGGGGATTGAACCCAGGGGCATTCTACCTCCGAGCTACACCCCCAGCCTGATTTTTTGCTCTTTATTTTGAAACAGGGTCTGGCTAGGTTGCAGAAGGCCTCACTAAGTAGCTGAGGCTGGCCGCGAACCCGGATCCTCCGGTCTCAGCCTCCCAAGTGCTGGGATTACAAGCATGCACACCACGCCCGGCCACCTGCATCTCTTTAAAGAGCTTTTAAAATAAATTTTGCCAGGTGTGGTGGTGCATGCTTGTAATCCCAGTACTTGGGAGGCTGAGACTGGAGGATCTGCGTTTGCAGCCAGCCTCAGCTACTTAGTGAGGCCCTCCGCAACTTAGTGAGACCCTGTTTCAAAATAAAGAATAAAAAATAGGGCTGGGGGTGTAGCTCGGAGGTATAATTCCCCTGGGTTCCATCCCTAGTACTGCAAATAAAAATTAGGACATATAAAAAAAGAGGGGAAGCACCATGATATCATAATCCAGAGATAACGACTGTGAACATTCTGATATTCTTTTTTTTTGTGTGTGACAATGGGGATTGAACACAGAGACATTCTATCTCTGAATTACACCCCCAGCCCTTTTTTTATTTTTTGAAACAGGGTCTCGCTAAGTTGCTGAAATTCTCGCTAAATTGCTGAGGCTGTCCTTGAACCTGCGATCCTCCTGTCTCAGCCTCCCAAGTACTGGGATTACAGGTGTATACCTCCATGCCCAGCATTCTGGTATTCTTTTAGGCTTTATAGAAACTTATTTCTTACCAAAATTTATTGCATATTTCTTATGGAAAGTTGTCTTTTTCACTTAATAGTTCATTATAAACATCTTTTCTTGTCCATAAATACAGAAGTATGTCACCACTGAGTAGTCTCTAATGCTAAATATACCATAATTTATTTAGCCAATCCCCTTATTTTCAATTCCACCCCCTTTTTAACTCACCTTCTTGGATGAAATTTGGATTTAAGATCTGAAAAACACAAAGAAACAGAAAATTGCTTGAATCCTAAACTACTAAGAGAGAACAAGAAACTTTTATCCTAATGAATAAAGTACCATTTAGGGAGATGAAGCCTGGAGCCCGGGCTGTCCCTTGCTGTGATGTAGGGCTACCACAGTTATGAAACCCCTCTTCAATGAGTAGGGCACTTGGGTTGCCTTCCCATGCAATCAGGCTGGGCCAGGCAGGTCTCTGGGAACTCTGTCAGCTGCCCTCCCTCTCCTCAGTGGCTCTTCCTCTCTTCTCCCTTCCCACTCAATATGCCCTTAAGCAATGCCATGACACCCATTCTTCCCAGTCACAAATGTTCAAAAAGCAAGGACCTGAGACCTATATAGCGGGAAGGGCCACTGAAATGGAGTCACTTACTGATTTCCTTCCAAATGTCCTCCCGCCACCCTCCAGACCTCCAAGCAGGGAAACTTCCCTTTGAGCAGCTGAATGCAGAGCTTCTCTGGTTGGAGGGAAAAAGAAAGGTCTGTCTGTCCATCCCGTCTCAACATGACCTCTTGCAGCACGGGTCTCCACAGGGCACCTTGCAAGCATCTGCCCTAAGCCTTCTGACCCTGCATGCCGCCCTGCTGAACAGACCCACGAGGCCACCAAGAGACTAGCTGGTCCAATGACTGGTTCTAAGAGAAACTGCTGGAGCGCTTGGCATACACTGTGCTGCCTGCCTCAGGACACCCCGGTCTTTTCACAGAATGGAGAATATTCTAGCCTACTTACTAGCCATTCTGGAAAGTTACCCCTTCTTGAGAGGATGGTCACTTTGCTCCTCCCCTCATCTTTTGCGAGACCTCTAATCAGGCAAGTGCAAGCCCAGGTTATAAATCCTGATGTGGTAAAAAAAAAAAAAAAGCCTGGGTTTTGGAGTCTAAGAGGCTGGGGTCACCCACTGTGTTTGATGTGTTTGTATGCTCATTACTTAACATTGATTAGCATCAATTTGCTCCACTATAAAATTGGGATAAGTAATACCTAGTGAAATATATTATCACAAAGATTAGATAAAACCATTATGTCATGTGCTCAGCATAATGCTTGACAAATAACGAGTGCTCAATACCTATTCAAATAAAGATTACTGAATTCTAGCTGGGTGTGGTGGCGCATGCTTGTAATCCCAGTACTTTGGGAGGCAGAGACCAGAGGATCTGGGTTTGCGGCCAGCCTCAGCTCTCTCTCTCTCTCTCACTGTTTCTCTCTCTCTCGCTCTACTTAGTGAGGCCCTCCGCAACTTTGTGAGACCCGGTTTCAAAATAAAAATAAAGTATAAAAAATAGGGCCGGGGGTGTAGCGCGGAGGTAGAAAGCCCCTGGGTTCAATCCCCGGTACCGCAAAAAAAAAAAAATATTACTGAATTCTAATCATTTTCCTTCTGCTAAGGTAAAGTGGCTTGTCTCAAAGAGTTTATCTTACAGCCTCCTTCTCCTTCTTCTATTTCTCCCTCCTCCTCTTCCTCTTTTTTTTTTCTTGGTAGTACTGGGGATTGAACCCATGGGCATTCTACCTCCGAGCTATATCCCCAGCCCTTTTTATTTTGAAACAGGGTCTTGCTAGGTTGTTGACAGTGTGGCTTTGTTGCTGAGGCTATCCTTGAACTTGTGATGCTCCTGTCTCAGCCTCCCAAGTACTGGGATTACAGGTGTGTGCCACCGTGCCTGGCTCAAAATTCTTTTCTTCATAACGAAGCCCAAAACTCCTGTGCCTTACAGAACAACCCAAGCGGGGCCTTCGCACTTCCCTCCCTGTATCTTCGCACTTCTCTCCCTGCCTTATGTGAACACGCGTGGCTCCTCTGTGTCTGTCCCTGATACGTGCCCTTTGGAACAAAGCTGTTATCCCCTTCTTTGGATTTCTCTTTGCAAGCCAATTATCCACTTACACCTCCTAAGTTTTTCATGAAGTGGGCTGCAGAAAATCTTTGTGATGTGACGCCAAGTTCTGGGACTGAGTGTCCCAACTGTGGCCACTGTAGTGCCCTCTGCTAGTCTCAAAAGGCCACTCATGCCACTGCCCAGTCTTCCGTTAAGTCCTTGTTTCTCAATTCTTGACCAGGGAAGCTTTAAAAACACAGAAAGGCCAATGCCCGGGCCTCGTGCCAGCAGATTCTGCTTTACTTGGTGTTAAGTGGGCCTAGGCATCAGGAGTTTGGGAATATCCTTCAGATGAATCCACATGGAGGACCGCTGCTGGAAGTTCTCTCTCCACCTTTCTGCTCTCCAACAAACCAACTTCCTGCCCCTGGGGCTTTTACCTGACGGCATGAGGAATGTGTCAGGTGGGAGCCTTTGACAAAGGCTACTGTTTTCCCTGCACCTGAGACCCCTCTATGTGAGAAGACTCTGGGCCCTGGTAGGGGGAGGGATGTCAAAGTTTACTCCAGTTGAGCGATCAAACAACCAGTACACATGGTAAGAGCACCACAGCACCTGTAGGGGGTGCTAAAGAGGTCATGCATTTATCAACCTGGTTTAGGTTATGCAGGGAGAATCACATCCTGTCATTCAATAATCAGAAAAAGGGAAGCTGGGCATGGTGGCGCACACCTGTAATCCCAGTATGTGGAAGGCTGACACAGGAGGATTGCGGGTTTGAGGCCAGCCTTAGCAATTTAGCGAGACCCTGTTTCAAAATAAAATAAATTTTTAGAGGCTCAGGGTATGACTTGGAGGTAGAGTGTCCCTTCCTTCCTTCCTTCCCTCCCTCCCTTCTTCCTTCCCTTCCCTTCCTTCCTTCCTTCCTTCCTTCCTTCCTTCCCTCTTTTCTGTGGTACTGGGGATTGAACCTGGTGTGTGTGTGTGTGTGTGTGTGTGTGTGTGTGTGTGTGTGTGCTACCACTGAGTGACATCTCTAGTCTTTTAAAAATTACTTTAAAGCAGGGTGTGGTGAAACACACCTGTAATCTCAGTACTTGGGAGGCTGAGACAGAAGAATCACAGGTTCTAGGACAGACTCAGCAAGTAGTGAGACTCATCAACCTAGCTCCCTGATGTAGGATGCTCCTGGGTTCAATCCTCAGTACCACACACATGCACAAAATAATAAAATAAAAATTATTTATTTATTTATTTATTTATTTATTTATTTATTTACGTATTTATTTAATTTATTTAGCAGTACTGGGGATCGACCCCAAGGAAGTTCTACCTCTGAGCTACATCCCCAGCCCTTTTTATTATTTATTTATTTGGTACTGGAGATTGAACCCAGAGGCATTCTACCTCAGGGCTACACCCCCAGTCTTTTTTTTTAATCAGGGTCTCACTAAGTTGCTGAGGGTCTTGCTAAGTTGCTGAGGCTGGCCTCTAACTTGTGATCCTCCTGTCTCAGCCTGCCAAATACTGGGATTACAGGCATGTGCCACTGTGCCCCATTTTGTTTTTTATTTTGAGGCAGGGTCTCGCTAAATTGCTGAGGCTGCCCTTGAACTTGTGAGCCTCTTGCCTCAGCCTCCTCTGGAGTTGCTGGGATTCCAGGCGTGCACCACCGTGCCTGGATGAAGCTAAGAATATTTCCTAAATGTTAACAATGGTTATCTCGGGGTGGGGGAACTCAGGGTGGCTTTCTCCTCACTCAAGAAATATTGACTGAGCTCATATTGACTGTTCTGCCCTAAGACATGTGTGCGTACAATTTTGTGGAAACAGAAATACTAAGACACAGCCCCTGCACTTGAGATTTATAAAAACACTATCCAAAGTTTCAGTGACTTTTCTTCCTTTATTTTCTTACCTGGACTTTCCAAATATTCTGCAGTCAATGTGTTTAACTTTCATAGGTGTGTGTGTGTGTGTGTGTGTGTGTGTGTGTGTGTCACTGGGGATTGATTGAACTCAGGGGTGTTCTACCTCTGAGCTATACCCCCAGCCCTTTTTTGTTTTAGAACAGGGTCTCACTAGGTTGCTGAGTCTCGCTATGTTGCTGAGGCTGTCCTCGAACCTGTGATCCTTCTGTTTTAGCCTCCCAAGTACTGGGATTACAGGTGTGCACCACCAGACCCGGCTTAACTTTAATACATTTCTAAAAGAAAACAAGGTGCAGTCAGACCTATCAGACTGTGAGCTCCTCAAGAGCTTTGGTGCAGTCCCTGATGGGGTGTTGATGACCAGCCTTCAACAGACATGGAGCTCTAAACTCCCCTCTCCCGCCCCTACTCTATCAGAAGGACTCTAGGGTAGAAGCAACTCGAGGATGCCACGGACTTTGTTCAGGGGCCTGTATATTCCCATCATGATGAGGATCTGTGGGGAGTAAGACACTGAGTCCATGCCAGGAGTCTCACCAAGGAGACAAATGACAAAGGGACATGTAGCAGGTTAATAATATCATTTTTGTGTCTGTGTGTGGTGCTGGGGATTGAACCTGGGTCCTCGTGCATACTAAGTAAGCACTCTACCACTGAGCTGCATCCCCAGCCACTATTATAGTTTAAGTAGGGCTTCAAAAACCTGTACTGTGGCAGTACTTCTATAAGAAAACACCCCAAGCTGCTGCTTAAATAACTTTTTGTCTTATTCCTCTTCCTCATCACACACTTCCAACTGTGTTACGTATATTATTGAATACATGCACTATTTTGTTTTGTTTTGTTACTGGGGATTGAGCCCAGGGGTGTTCTACCTCTGAGCTACATCCCCAACCCTTTTTATTTTTAAAAATTTGAAGTTGCTGAGCCTGGCCTCGAATCTGTGACCCTCCTGTCTCAGTCTCCCAAGTACTAGGATTACAGGTGTGTGTTGCCACGTCCAGCTCATGCACTGCTTAAGAAGCAAATATTTCTAGTTTGGGTGTAGACTTTAGTGAGCCAATTAAGAATTAATTCTCCATTAGGAAGGGACTTAGGAAGCCATCAGTCTTCATTCCTCTGTCTCTTGGCTGGCCCAGGTGTTGCTGATAACGGTAATAACATCACCAGTTTGTGTAGCATCATTACACTGTTGGCATAATCTACTACAAATGCCTTCATTTGCTCCCCCCAAACCTGGAGGAAGTGCAGGGCCAGTGCTATTTATCCCCATTTCCTAGACGAGACAGGGAAGTGACGTGTAAGATCCTAGCGAGTGAGTGCTCCTGAATTTGAGCCCGTGGTCTTTCCATCGTGGCATTCCTGCAGCATGAGGGGCCGGGGAGAGGCCCCGCGAAGCTGTCATTGATGTGAATGACATCTGTGTAGCTGTGCTTCCCAGCACTCTCTCTATCCCACCTCTTTCTAGTCCTTGAGTTTAAACTCCTCCAGCAAGGCTCAAGAGCCTGGGCAAGACCCATGCTAATGTTTTTTCTAACTTTGATTCTGGATTATCCCTGTAGAAGATTCTTTCCTCATTTTTTCCTCTTTCTATTTTGAAGCAAGTTTAAGTATGGGCTGGAGAGTCATGACACCCTCTCCCACAGTGGTCTAATTATCTGTGTATTTGTCTCTGGCTCCCGGTAGACTACCAGGAGGACAAGGACCACCATTGTTTTGTTCACTCTTGTTGCCTCCACGCCTAGCACAAAACCTGGCAGTAAGTGCTCCGTATTTGTTGAGTCAATGTAATTTTAAAGTGGTAGGATTCTTATTTTGGGGAGAAGCACTGAGAAAATGTCTTGCCATGAACTTGGAACATGTTTTCATTCCCTTGAATTGGGAATGTGACTTGCTTGGAAATCCCATTGGCTGATCAGTCAATGTCTGAGATTCAGTCCACAGTGATCTTCCTGGTCTGCGCTCTTCTAGAGGCTGGTGCCTCTCGGGCTCTGGTCATGAGCTATGGCACACCTTGACATCTTACCTGTATCATACGTGCCCTGCCAGATTTGGGCACCCTTGGAAGACAGTAGCCCTTCATATGCATAGTATATGTACTATCAGTACCATCAACTGTGGTGCTTAACAGCACCTTGCACATAGCAGATCAAGTATTGGTTGACTCAAATTAACTGAGGTCACTCAGTTAATGGACTAGAATTTGGGTCTCCTGGCCACGTCGTCTGGTGACTATTGTTGGTATGTGTAGGGACCGGAGGTGCTAATTATGAGCTTCATGTTTCTTGAAATTGAATGTTTTCCTTCCGTGGAAACAGGTGGGGAGTCAATGTAAAGTGGCGGATAGGAAGAGGCGAGCACTGGAATCTGAAATAGGAGTGGCCATGGAGGAAACACGACGCTGTTCATGTAAGTGCACGCTCTGTCTGGGAGATGCAGGAGAAAACGCCGGGCAAAGTTGGAGAGGAGGCAGGTACAGACTGTGGAAAAGGACTACTCAGGAATCTGATTTTATTTGAACAGCAGAGGGCGGCAAGTGGTCAGGCTTCCTCTAAGATGGGAAATAACCAGCGCGGTGTGGTCTACCAGCAACTTAGTGCTTCCTTCTGGAGAGAAATCCAGTCATTTTGATTTTTTATCAAAATGGGACAGCAACGAGATAAGAGGAAATGTTACAAGTAAAATAAACCAGCAGTGAGCATCATAAATTTGTTATTATGAGAAACATAATCTTGAGTCTGTTTTTCCTGCTAGTCAATGTGAGGGAAATTCTGTCTAGAAAAACCAGTTGTCAACTGAATCCAGAAAAAAAATACCCTATTCCCATTTTTTGTCAAGTCCCTCATCACCCAGTCACAAAACACAGTTCAAAACTACATACTGAGGATGCTGAAGAAATAAAAATGGTCCAAAGAAACTCACAGTAAAGGTCCTAAGCCAATTCAGAGCTACCTTGAATGAACCAAAATTTCTGTCTGCCTTTTCTATTCCTCATACGCTTGTTTCATGTGAATCTGTGAGAGTAGGAAGGAAAGGGATTTCAGACAATGAGATTTGGCAATAAAGTGAATAGGTATAAAATAATACTTTCTGGCCTGGGGGTGTAGCTTGGTAGTAGAGTGCATGCCCAGCACATGCAAAGACCTGGGTTCAATCCCCAGCAACACAAAAATATAAAATAAGATCCAGGTGTGGTAATGCATGCCTGTAATCCCAGTACTTGGGAGGCTGAGACAGGAGGATCGCAGGTTTGAGGCCAGCCTCAGCAACTTAGCGAGACCCTCAGTAACTTAGCAAGACGTTGTTTCAAAATAAAAAATAAAAAGGGCTGGGGGTGTGGCCTGGAGGTAGAACACCCCTGGATTCAATCCCCAGTACCACAGAATAATTAATAAATAAATAAGTAAAATTTCTAAACATTTCTAAAACTGTAGGTATGATTTCTGATTTGGAGTTTAACCCTTCACAATTTCAATCTGGCCAAACCCGACTCCATGGAGGCGAGGATGGGGAGCGGTGCCTTTCTCTTCCAGTCGTAGGCTCTCCTGCATTAATGGCACCCTGTAATCTCTCTCGTGTAAAACACAAATGAAACGGGCCAGGCCTTCAGGCTGGGGTGAGGGTGCTGCAGGACACACTGACCAAGGGCCTGCTGAGTGACTGTGGGGCCAGAGAAGCCAATTCGGACATTTCCAACCCATGCAATTGGACTTCCTCCCCTGGCTGCTCCAGCTGGACTCCTGAGTCACTGGGGAAGGGTGTGTGTGTGAGGTCCAGTAATTACCCCAACAGTCAAGGGATTTAAGAAGTTGCTAAGGAAGAAATTCTCCTCGTGCAAGTAGCTGGGCAGCCAGGAAGGGCCGAGCCTCAGCATGCAGGCACCTCCCTTGGGTTGCATGACCTTGAACTCCCAGAACCTGTTTCCTCTAGGCGGTGAGGAACCCCACCCTACTGACTTCACTGGGTGGCTTTAAGGAATGGAAAGCTTAGCAGATGTGGATATGCAGTGGGTGATCTTCTAACTCTCTCGGGGAAGGAGATCCCAGCTCCAGAGAGGCTCTCTTCACCCAGTGAGAGTATAAATCAGTGTGCATGGGGAGTCAGAACAAAGCTGGGCAGGAAGGGAGTCTCCAAGCTAAACCCATCAGATATATTACAAAGAAAATATGGTGTCAAAACGAGAGGAATGCAGCTGGGCATGGTGGCGCATGCCTGTAATCCCAGTAGTTGGGAGGCTGAGACAGGAGGATCTCAGGTTTGAGACCAGCCTCAGCAGCTTAGGGAGACCTCAGCAACTTAGTAAGACCCCATTTCAAAATAAAAATAAATAAATAAAAGGGCTGTAGTTTGGAGATATAATGCATCTGGGTTCAATCTCCAGTGCCCCTCCCCCCAAAAAAGAGAGAGAGAGAATTGCCATGCATCACTTTCTTTTCCTCCAAAGAGTTCTTGTCATTAAAAAATTCTTTTTGTGAAGTCGGAATCGGGCATTGGTGGAAACACACTGGTGGTGTCAGGAGGTTGGTCACCTGACTAGGGGTGTAAAAGTGTCCTTCAATCTGTCTAGCCAGGTTATTTTGAAGCTCTGAATCTGGGACAAGGAGGCCAGAGCAGTTGAGCTGGAGCAACGGGCTGGCACTTGGTAAACAGGGAGCTGGGGCTGGGGAACTGTGGATTTGGGGAAGAAAAGGGCAGGCGGACTCTGGTCATTCACACCCTGCCTGGAGCCGGAGCCAGGAGTGGACACTCCAGTTGGATCTCAGGAAGAAATCTGCCCAGGCCATTCCTGCCACAGCCCCTGCACATGCAAGGCACAGAACCTTCCAGTCCCTCTTCTGTGGCATCCCATTGCTTTCAGAGGCCGAGGTGTTCCAGTGCCAAGTACTTTGGCACCACTCCTTAGATCTGCAATGTTCAAAGGGCTGCACATCACCGTATAAACACCTGTGCACCTGGAGCCGTGCAGCTGCCCGCCCAGAAACCCGAGGCCCAGGAAGTCTCCCTGACCCAGGTCACGTTGCAGGCAGTATCCCACCAAAATCCAGGTTTCCTCACTCCGGTTCCAGTGTCATTTCCATGTGATTCTGCCTTTGTGTGACTCATTTAAATCATACTTCAGCCTTAGAAAGCTAGGATGGGCAGAAATGATCCTCCTCTTTGTTGAGCTGTAAAACTCGGTAACACAGAAAACTGGCACTAGAAGGTAGGTCTTCTCATCTGCCAGGATCTGCATTTTAGATTAAAACCAACCTGGAGATGGGGTGTTCCCAGTTCTGTAGGATGGTGTGGGGTGGGCTGGGAGCGGGGGGGCAGGAAAAAACAGAAGCTGTCTCAGGGCACCTTCCAGCCAGTCAGCCAGCCTCCCTCCCCTCTTTTCCTCCCTCCCTTCCTTCCTGTTTGTACTGGGGATTGAGCCCAGGGGCACTCTACCACTGAGCTACATCCCCAGCCTTTTTTTTTTTTTCAATTTTGAAATAGGGTCTTGCTAAGTTACCGTGGGCTGGCCTCCAACCTGTCGCAGCCTCTCAAATACTGGGATTACAGGTGTGCACTACTGCACTGGCTCACCTTCGAGTTTTCTAACAGAAAGTTACAACTTCCTGTGCCTCAGTTCCCATTTTAAAAGTGAAGGGGCTGGGGGACAAAAGGGAGTGGGGAGCTAACGTTTAGTGGACATGTTTGGGATGATGAAAAAGTTCAGGAAATGGATAGTAGTAATGGTTGCACAATGTTGTGAATATACTTTTCTTTGTGTATGTGTGTGTGGGGGGGTACTGGGGATTGGACCCAGGGGCATTCTACCTCCAAACTATACTCTCAGCCCTTTTTTATTTTTTATTTTGAAACAGGGTCTCACTAGGTTGCCAAGAGTCTAAGTGAGCTGCTGAGGCTGGTCTTGAACCTGCGATCCTCTTGTCTAAGCCTACCAAGTACTGGGATTACAGGCATGTGCCACCATGCCAAGCTGTGAATATACTTAATGCTATTAAATCATACACTTAATAATGAATAAAATGGTGAATTTTATATACATAAATATATATATATTTATATATATATATATTTTTTGCAATACTGGGGATTGAACCCAGGGGCATTCTACCCCTGAGCTACACCCCCAGTCCTATTTTTTAATTCCTTATTTTGAAACAGGGTCTCACTAAGTTGCAGAGGCCTCACTGAATAGCTGAGACTGGCCACGAACCCGGATCCTCCGGTCTCAGCCTCCCAAGTACCACGCCCAGCTATTTTATGTATATTTTACAATAGTAAAAAAAAAATTAGCTGGGCATGGTGGCACATACCTATAATCCCAGTACTTGGGAGGCTGAGACAGGAGGATCACAGGTCCGAGGCCAGCCTCATCAACTTAAGGAGACCCTGTTTCAAAATAAATAAATATGTAAGTAAGTAAAGCTGGGGGTGTAACTCGGAGGTAGAATGCTTTTGAGTTCAAGCCCCAGCACCAAATAAACAAATAAATAAATGAAGTGGATGGAGTTAAGTAAAGGTTTCCAAGGTTCTGTTGACTCTGAAAGTCTGATTCTTACCCTGATTGGAAATATCCTTCAGAATGGGCTTTTTTCCAAGTGCTTTCTCTCGCGCCATCTTTCAGAGCCCTTGCCAAGATCCCTCCCCTGCTCATAACTCCCAGAGCTAAATAGCTGGCAGCTGGCCTAGGACCAAGGACGACGTCTGCACTTGGTCTATGCTGTGGATGAGGCTGGAGCTCACTGAAAGGCCGGGGCTGAGCTCAAGTCTTTTTGGAATCATGACAACCTCTTACTCTGATGGATTGAGCTTCTCTGCTAAAAGTGGTATTGGTATTGGGCTTTTAAAAAAACATTAAAAGGCATGTAATTAATTAGGTTTGAAATAAAAGCTGGGCAGAGAATCCTCATCCTTGGGGAGAAAGGCTCACATCTGGGAGGCAGGCTCTGGCCTTTTACTCCGCTATGTGATGTATGCTGGTGGCAACGCTGGAGTTGAGGAGCAGGTGTAAAAATGCAAAGATTGACACAATCCTCGACTTTTCAGAGGCGGTGTGGATGTGGGAACCTGCCTTGTCCACCTAGGGAACTCCGGTACAGCCCAGGAAGGATTCGGCTGGCTGGCTGTCCGTCCTTCTTTCTTCCTGGTACTGGGGATTGAACCCAGGAGCATTCTACCTCCAAGCCACACCCTCAGCCCTTTAAATTTTTTTTTTGTTTGTTTTGAAACAGGGTCTCTCTAGGTTGCTGAGAGTCTTGCTATGTTGCTGAGGCTGTCCTCGAACCTGTGATCCTCCTGTCTCAGCCACACAAGTACTGGGATCACAGGCATGTGCCACCACACCTAGCGGATTCAGGTTTCCTAGAGATGGACATTGGCTGAGAGAGAACAGATGCTGATCCCAGACACTATGCCTGGCTCCAGCCTGGAGTGTCAGCACAGACAGGGGGCAGGGCAGGACTGGAGAAGCTGGCAGGTGGGCATGTGGTTCCCACCTCAGGAAATGGTAATCGGCGGTCTAAGCTGTACTGGAAAAAACGAATTGACTTGTTCCTAAGGCACCCCATGTTTGGTTTCACCTTGATTTGGTTCTTCTTCCATGTAGAAAAACTTCTCTCACATATAACACTCCCCTTCACTCCTTCCCCCAAAGTTTAATCAGTGCAAGGAAAAGCTGAGCTATGGCCAGATACTCATAATTTTTAGAACAGTTCTTCACAAGGGTGGTCACGATGGGTAGGTGGCCAGGCCAGCAGGGAATTATAGACCTAGAGCCAGTCTTGCAGTGGCGGGATGTGGCCTGCGGTGCTGGGAGAGGGTTGTGTTGAGGATGTCCCCAAGCACGTCTCCACAGGGGAAGGAAGGGGATGGAGACAGTAGAGCCGATGGCCTCCCTTCACATAACGGTGTTCTTCGTCAGTCTGATACCTTGTATTCAACATGCTTTATTCCCCTCAATTAGCTTTCAAGGATGTGCCTATATGCAAGCAGCCAGTAAATAAGGACCCCAGGAAGCCATCCTTAAAGGAACCCTTCAGTTCCAATTGAGAAAAAGTAAAGAAGGCTTTGGTGACGTCATTCCCAGGGAGGCAAGAGATGAGCCTGTCCAAGCCAGGACCGGGACAAACATGCTGGCACGGCATCAGGGGCAGGACTTAACAGTTGGAGACCTGGCACAGAGCAAGCGCATGGGCACACCCAGCCAGGCTGTCAGCGGGGCTCCCAGGAATGGAGGTTTGGTGCAGCCTGGGGAGGCTGCCGTTCAGGTCGTTAAGAGCACAAGACACGCTCCCAGAGCCAATACCCACTGCAGCATCACCTGGCTCTAGGAATGAGGCCCCCCAAATCAATTTATCAGCAAGAAACCTTCAAGAGGTGGCCCGTCCACCCATGTTTCGAGTCAGGTCTTCATTCACTGTGTGCTCCTGGCCATTTTCTCTTACCAAGTTCATTGCCATAAAGTTTCACTTAACATAGCCCTGGAGAAAATTCTCAACTCCTGTTGAACAGATTGAATTCCTCTACCTTATTCATTACTGTGTCTGAAAATTCTAAGCTAGCAGTGCCACGGTGCTGGCTCTCCCTCTGTGCCCGCTCGTGTGCCCAGAGTTAGTTTCAAGGTGGCAACAGATTCGGGAGAGCACACTGTGGCTCAGGAGGGTCTGCTCGGAATGTACAGGGGTGACAAGCACACCTATGACAGACACCCGGGGCTAACCAGGATATTTGCAAGCTTCCAACCACATGTCCCCTTGGGGATTGGGGTTCATTGAAATTTCTGCCTAAAAGCACCTTTTTGCCTCAGCTTCTGTATATGAAGACCTTTTGGGGACATGCATCAACATCATTTTTGGCTTTCTTCCATTCAGCATGTACCTCATAATGTCTTTGCTTATGTGCCCTGTAGCGCCTCCTGTGGACCATCTCATTCGGCCCACAAATGGGCTACCAGCCCTGGAGGCATAAGAACCTTAAAAACATGTTCAATTTGCAAGGCAGAGCTAAGGGGTGTGTATGTGCACATGCTTCTTCTTATCAAAATACAGTATGGAGCATCTGATTACATCAGTTGACTTTCTCAGTGGGTGTCACTCACCTGGTCCCACCTCCCTCTGTGGCCACCTCTTCCTTTACATAGTGGGGACGCCACTCTTCTCTCCTTGTCCAGAGCTGGACAAGGTCCCAGACTGCCTTCAGGAACACAGGTGCCTGACTCTCTCCCTCACTCTGGCCTTCCTCTACTTGCAGAGTCTTCAATCAGGACAACAACACTTAGGCCTGGAGATAAAGTACCACTGGCACCTACAAGCTGACAGTCACAGGACCCACTGATACAGGGGCCTGTGCTATGAAATGTAAGCAAAGCAGAGCTAGGAATGTCCCCGGGCTTCCTTATGTTCTAAGATACACATAGGCCATGAATGCCAAATCCACTTCCTCCCACAGTGGAGCACTGTATTGACCCACACCTGCCAGGTTTGGCTCTGTGGCAATACCTGCATCCACAGGGGACTATTTTATCCTGGCAGAACTCCCAATTTCAACCACTTGCCTCTGGCCCGATTCAACTCAGTTGGCTTTTTCCACTGCTGACTTACACATTCATTCGCAGGCCTCCTGGCCTCTCTCGGGTTTTGTGGTGGTTGTCATAATATGGTGGTAGACTTTTGGGGATTAGGTCAAATTAGAATAAAAGTCCATCTAGTGAAGTGAAAATTTAGGGCTCTATAAAGGAAAAGAGTTTTAAAAAATTCCCAGCCGGGCGTGGTGGCGCAGGCTTGTAATCCCAGTACTTGGGAGGCTGAAACAGGAGGATTGCATGTTTGAGGACAGCCTCAGCAAGTAGTGAGACTCTCATCAACCTAGCAAGATCCTGTTTCAAAATAAAATAATAATTTAAAAATAGAGCTGGGGCTGTAGTTTGGAGGTAGAATGCTCCTGGGTTTAATCCCCAGTACCACTACCATAAAAAAAATCCCTATTTTCTATTTAGAGGAAATCTCTAAACTTTTATCTCTTATTCAGGATGGGGACACAAATTTGGAGCAAAATGTTACAATGTACTTTGAAAGACAAAGTGACAAAAAAAAAAAAAGCCAGCTCCATGCTTGTTCTAAGTCTCTAGGGTTGGTGAGTCTATGATGGTTGTCTCTCTCACTGCAAAATGCCGTGTTTCTGCCTCGATGGACTAGAAGGAGTAGGAAGTGGACACTCTGTTCAGAGGCATTGGTCCATCTTGCATGCCTCCGTAAACCTGGAGTGTGGGAAAGGCCCCCCGTACAGGGTTCCAGTCTCACCATCTCCAGAGAGGCCTCTGCCAAGGCTGTAGGAAGAAGGCTGTCCTATAGCTTTCCCTCTGCATGGTGGACACAGCCACTGCCCATGGGCCCTGGGGATTGGCCAAAGGTGTACCCTGGAGTCACCCCTATCACACCTCATTTGCTATCAACCTTTTATATATAATGACTAGGTGCCAGGTCACCCACAAAACCATTTCTTTCTTTTCTTGTGTGTGGTACTGGGATTGAACCTAGGGGTGTTCTACCTCTGAGCTATATCTCCAGCCCTATTTTTATCTTTTATTTTGAAATAGGGTCTCACTAAGTTGCTGAGGCTGACTGTGAACCTACGATCCTCCTGTCTCAGCCTCCCAAGTACTGGGATTACAGGCATGCGCCACTGCACCTGGCCACAAAACCATACTTAACCCATGATTTTGCTGGAGCATTAAAGAAGGAATGAATCCCAGCAGAAGAACAAGATGAAGAGGGAAAAGGGAGAAAGAAAAAGAGCAATAAAGGGGAGCACTGGAAAACAAAAGAAGGAGAAACAAACCCTAAATGGGTTCCATCCTTTAGCTGGGAACAATTTACAGTTCTGTTTTCCATGAAAAGGTGTGGTATGAGCTTCAAATAATTAAGCTAGATATTTTTACATAAGCCAAATTTGCCAAAATATTAAGCAAGCATTCAAGAGAACTATACATTGTTTTTTCTTGGTACTGGGGATTGAACCCAGGGGCATTCTATGTCTAAGCTATACCCGAGCCCTTTTTATTTTTTATTTTGAAACAGGGTCTCACTAAGTTGCTGAGGGCCTCACTAAGTTGCAGAGGCTCGCCTTAAACCTGCAATCCTCCTGTCTCAGCCTCCCAAGTACTTGGATTACAGGCCTGCGCCACCCTGCCTGACAATATTTTTTTTTAAAAGGATATCAGGGTAGAGTTTTCTACCAAAATAGTACGGAATTAAGTTCTTTTTTAGTTTGTTTTGCTGTAGTTGGGATAGGACACCAAATTATTCAATTTGTCTATCACGATTTATCCTTGAATGGCTGGTCACTTTAGCAAGGTCATGGTTACAGAACACATTTAAAATAAAAGGCAATCATGGTAGGAAATAGGACAACAGAGCTGCTTCTACCTCCATGCTAGTATTAGGGTCAAGATCATCACACTCTGACTCCTCGGAACTGTTCGTCTCCTTGGTTGGCAGCATGAGGAAGGGGGAAGAAAGAGAACATAGTTAGAATGCAAGTAGCTTTGGCAAGCGGGAGCGGAGAACTCCAGAGAAGCAGGGGTGATGGGATGTGGGGCAGAGAAACAACCAGGTGCTTTTAAGATGGGGGCACGAGTCACCCGGCAGCAGCATGCTCTTTTGGGGAGAGGAGGCTGGGAGTGTGGACAGCTGCTTATCTTGCAGGAAAGAGCAATGGAAGCGACTGAATGAAGCATGAGAGCTGCGGGTTTCCACTGTCGTCTTCTGTGAGACTGGACTTCCCAGATGGGGGCAGAGGAAAACACACAATTTCTTTTCCCCAAGAAGGACGTTAGAATGGGTTTCAGTTGCTCTTACTTTGTCCAAAAAAGCAAAGAAATTGCCAGGTAGATGGTTACACATTCTAACCAAGTTTGGTAATTAGAGCTGAATTCCCACTGTCCAGAGGTGGATCAATTCAGGGGGCTCAACTCAAAACAGGTTGTATCTCTTTGAGATGGGGAACAACGAGGGTGTGCCAAGCTCAGGATCTGTGAGTTCGATGTTAATAGATGGATTATTACACAGCACTAACTCGGGCTTCCCCACTGTGCTCTCTGCCATACCCGTGCACAGGGGGAGGCAGGTAAAATGCTCAAAGTTGATGTCGTCTGAACTCTGGGGAAAAGAAATGAAACTTTACCAAGGACGTAGTGGCCCTTAAACTCCAAACCTCAGCCTTCAGGGGTTAGGGGTTTGAAGGGCATCCCTAATCCCTTTAACCTGCGTGTATTCCCAAACTTTGGATACTGAATGGGTAGCTTTGAGAAATTTAATATGAATCAAGCATCTTGTGTTTCTAGGAGAATAATGCTGCAGATAATTTTGCTATAAAACATCTGCATAGTATAAAGAGAAATGTAGACAAGAAAACAAAAGAGGTACTTACTTGAATTGAAGTTGCCAGGAGAAATAAAAAATAAAAAATAAATTGATCTTGCATGCAAAAATCCTGCTAAACTACTTCCCCTCTGGTCCCCACACTGGGAAAAGAAAAAAGAAAAAAAAAAAAACCCACCCACCCCAGTTGCCTTGTGAGAATGCTGCAGGGTGGGAGTAGATGAGAGGGGCGCAGCTCCGGGATGCCTTACTCACTTTAACAGAGACTTTGTTGCCCAGAATATCCTTGGGTTTACGAGGCCCTGTGGCTTCATTTTTACCCGTGTTCTCCACTTCCGCCCGCTTTCTCATTCGAAGCGTATGCCATGAACATGACTTCCTGTTGTACCAAAAAATGCACCAATCAAAATGGCAGGTCGGGGCAGAGTGAGGCGATGGGCGGGCTCACCACCCTTGGGTGAGTCAGGTGAGGTGCTCCAGTCAAGCCCCGGCTTCCAAGGCCCCAACCTGCGCGCCAGCTCCCGTGGTGGCTGGAGGCTGACCTCGCCTCCCCCTGGAAGTGAGCAAGGATGGACTCTGGCCCCTCCTGAAAGATGTTCAAGAGAGACTGCAGCGTTTGGAATTTTTTTTTTTTAAGATCATCTGCTGAAGCTTTTAGTACTGAAGAGTTCCTTTCATGAGGGCAGGGTGGGTAGAGGAACGGGGTGGGGTAGAACAGGAAAGATAAAGGAAGTGTGGTCTAGTGAGCATAAGCCACTGGCACTTCCCAGGCTCAGATATAAAGACCTGAAAGGATGATTTTGTGTGTGTGTGTGTGTGTGTGTGTATATATATATGTGGCACTGGGGATCAAACCCAGGGGCATTCTACTTGAGCTACACCCCCAGCCCTATTTTTATTTTGAAACAGAGTCTCCCTAGGTTGATGAGAGCCTCACTACTTGCTGAGGCTGTCCTTGGACCTGTGATCCTCCTGTCTCAGCCACCTACGTACTGGTATTACAAGCATCTGTCACCACTCCCGGCTCTAAAAGGATGATTTTTGAGGTTCCCATCTCATTGTTTAAATTTTGGGGTGGCCACTCCCAAACACTGTAGAAAAGACAGGGTTTTCTGAGGCAGCTGACTTAATAAATGGTTGGGCACTACTTGTGTATCTGGATACTTTAGGGTAAAAGGTTTGGACTATGTTCTCCACATTGCTCAGTGTTTATGAATATAGGGCTCAATCTGTCAGCCATGAAGAGGTCCTAGAGTTCCCTTGTTGGGATAAGACTCAACAAGTGCTCCCAGGGAGGTGACAGTGGCAATGTCCTTTCACATGATCCTAGCTTCTTTTTATCATCAGGGGTTTGGGAGCTACTTCTGCAGAGATATATAAAGGGAGGGTCAGGGCAGAGCTCTTGAATTCCACATCTATCAGACTCAAAGACAGCAAAAACCAAGGCATGAATAACATCAGTGACCCTAAGCAGGTTCCATTAACTTGGAGTGTGGAGCCAGGGTTTGGGTGAAGTTCCAGTCATTGGGGTAAGTGAGGCTTGGTTTCCCTTCAGTGTCTCCTTGTTAAGTGTGGGTCTGTCCCCTACCTGTGTGCTCAGCCCACGCCCCTAGACCTACCCCCTTGCTTGTAAATAAGGAAAATTTACTATGATTGATTTAGAGCATACCCCGCGAACTCTGCTTGCCCTCTATAAAAGGAAATGAACTGTACAAGGGGCTGCCATTTTGACCTGCTGGAGAGTGGTAGCCCCGTGGTAATAAATGCTTCCTGCCTTAAAAAAAAAAGTGTGGGTCTGTACTGCAGACAGGGATCCACAAAAGGAACCATTATTAAGGGAGAGAGTGTTTTTTTTTTTTTAATAGAGTGCTGAGGATTGAACTCAGGGGCATTCTACCTCTGAGCTACACCCCAGCCCTATTTTATTTTTTATTTGGAAACAGGGTCTCGCTAAGTTGCTGAGACTGGCTTCAAACCCGTGATTCTCCTATCTCAGCCTCCCAAGTACTGGGATTACAGGTGTGCACCACCACGCCTGGTTGGTAAGTGAGATTTAGGAGGAAGAAAGATACTCCAACATATAGACAGAATCTCCTTCACAGTACTCCACACGTCAGGAGTGTGTGTGTGTGTGTGTGTGTGTGTGTGTGAGAGAGAGAGAGAGAGAGAGAGAGAGAGAGAGAGAGATACGGACTAGGGATTGAACCCAGGGATGCTATCACTGAGCTATACCCCCAGCCCCTTTTAAAATTTTGAAACAGGGTCTTCCTGAGTGACTACATGCTGGCCTAGAACCTGTGATCCTCCTGTCTCAGTCTCCCAAGTACTGGGATTATACATGTGTCCCAGTGTACCTGGCTTATGTCAGAACTTTTAAGATATCACAGGGGAAGTGTTCCAGAAATACTAATCTCCTAACATGCAGGCTCAACAATTAACCTGAAGAGGAAAAAGCAACTGTAGTCAGGTGTTTGGGCTCCTTCAGAAAGTTGGATCTTGTCTTGAGCTCATCCTAGAGAGACTTGGCAGGCTCTCTAGGATGTCTAGGATGGTCTATACCTTGCTCCAGCTGCTGCTGCTGCTGCTTCTTCTTTTGTGGTACTGGGGATCGAACCTAGGGGCATTCTACCTCTGAGGTACACCCCCAGCTGTATTTTATTTTTTATTTGGAAACAGGGTCTCATTAGGTTGCAGAGGGCCTCACTAAGTTGGCTGCAAACCTGTGATCCTCCTGTCTCAGCCTCCCTAGTACTGGGATTACAAGTGTGCACCACCATGCCTGGCTTGCTCCAGCTTCTGTGTATCAGTGAGGACCAGGCATGGAAGCTACCCTCAGCTGATATCACCTTGTTCACCGCAGACCTTCATCTCCGTATCTTTACCCCCAAATCCATGTCCCTGGTTTCTTCTGAGAATATCTCAAATCAGGGATGTCTCTGCTGAAAAGGCCCCCAGGACAGCCAGCACAGTGTGTACGTGTGTGTGCATGGGGCATGGGGGGTGTTCCTGTGTTTATTACCACCCTCTGGGTTCCTCAGTATGCTTGGTGGGAAATGAGAAATCTTAAAAATAATGTTTAGGAGGAAGACTCAGGATGGCGTAAGGGGCAGGGCAGGTTCAATTTCAGGTTCTTCTTCCCAGAAGCACTTGTCATCATGGTTTGGGGCGCTTCCATCTCTTGGCCATAAATCCGGGGACTGATGTGGATATGGGGTTTCCGTGACATTTATCCTGTAGCTGTCATAACCAACTCTGACCCCTGTGGTCATAGTAGGTCCTGGGGAGGGTGTAGTGAGTGGCCTTCACTGATAAACACAACACCATTTTTAGTTAGTTGCTCTTCTCCACCGCCACCAACCCTTGTGCATGAGTGACTGGCAAGGACCCAAATGACCGGTGTGTATTTCAATCTGTTCTCTTTCCCCACCTGAGCTCCCTTTTCCCTTACTTTCCCTCCCATGGGAAGTGTAAATAAGTGACCATCAGACCCTAAGGCGAGGAGGAAGACTTGCTTAGTGCCTGGGTAATTAGTGCGTGAATCATTAAGAGTTAGCTCTGCCTTGAGAATATTATGCCAAGTGGGATTAGCCAGTCACAGAAAGTGAAGGGTCATGTGTTTTCACTCATGTGGAAGCTAGAGAGAAACTGGGAAACAGAGGATTTCAGATAAGCGAGGGGAGACAGTAGAACAGTGGAAGGGGTGAGGAGGTGAAAGGGGAGATCTGATGATGGAAACGGTTCAAATAATTTTATGTTCATATATGAAGTTATCAACATCAATGTTAATATTATGTATGGGGAAAGGGAGGGAGTGGGGTTGGAGCCGGAGGGAAATACATGCGTGTGTATGTTTCTATCACTCTGAGCCTCACTATGATGTATAATTACAATGCACCAATAAAATTAAAAAAAGAGCTCTGCATGGCCCTTGATTAATAAGAACTTCAGTGCTTTGAGACCTTCATTCCCAAAACTTCCTAAAACCAATTATCTTCAGAGTAAAGTGGACTGGGCCTTCACTTTAGGGGCCACTACTGATTTCCATTAGCTTCTCTTCCCCGACCTAGAGGAAAGGCCAAGGCAGCATGGTTCTGCTGGTGCTGCTGCTCCACCTCACTAAGGGCCTTGGGCCCCTGACCACGCAGCATGGAAGCAAGCCCAGCGCTGCCTCTGCTCTGGTCATTCATGTGTGTCAGCACCTTGGGATTGCCCAGTTGTTGGCAACCTGCTGGACGGCATCCAATCTGCATCATTCCCATGTCAGAGTCAGTCAGAAAACCAACAGGGGCTGTTCAGAAGGGAAGGCTCGGGTCAGAGCTTTAGTGATCAAGGCACTTTTTGTGTAGGAAAAAAACCCCAAAACAACTACCAATGCATTCAACCAACTCCTAAAATATAGAAAAGAAAAAATAAATTAAAAAAAGAAGAATCATTTGCCCATTTAGAAGTCTGAGAATCATGATATGGGGGAAAAAGGTCAACTAGTCTTTAACCTCATTAAAACATGCTCATGGTGAAAATTTATTTTACATATTTAAAATAGTACATTTAAAATTATTAGTTACATTACAGGTACAATGATGAACATTGTGACTCTCCATTATATTGCACAACCTGACTTCATCCATATGGTTTCTTTAAATAGTGCAAAATACTTTATACAGGAATGTGTTCGGAAGGGTCTTCGCAACCAAAATAAGGAGAAGAAATATTTTACAAATTACCATGAACATATATTAAAGTGACAGGGAGGGAGCAAATTAAAAAAAAAGTTACAATCTGTACAGAGGAATCGCCATAGACAACCAAAAAGTTCCCTCTCTTCTGGGAGAAGCAGCGGGCCTCTGACCTATCCAGGTCTGGCATGTGTGCTAAGGTCATTTTTTGGTGTCAATCAAAAAAAAATATATATATATCAGTAACTTCATACAATATAAATAGAAGTCCAGTCCAGTGAGTCCCGTGGTGGGTCAAATGTAGCAACGGAAGGCGTGCCTTTTGTCACCTAGGGTTTCAGTAGGGTTCTTGTCTTAACGAGTGGGGGAAAAAAAGAAGAAAAGGAAAAAGAACAAAAAATTATAAACAAAAAGGAAAGAAAAACCATGACCACTACCAACAAAAAATAAAAACCAGAACAATCCAGCCTGGATGCCCCGTGCTGCGATGGCTCCAGCCCTCAACCTCGGTCCCCGTGGTACTGTCGAGAGTGAGCAGCAGGAATTCCCTACCGTGTGTTTGCATTTTTGTGTTCTTTTGTTTTTGAACTTTTTTTTAATCCACATACTCCTCTCCCGGGGAAGCCAACGAGGCACTTACTTGATGCTCCCGTCGCTATTTTCTGCTGCTGCTGTGGCTTTGGTGAGGGGTGCCAGGATGCTGCCCGGGACCCAGCCCTCGGCTGCGGGGGAATGGTCGCTGGCAGGCTGGTACACCAGGCACATGTTCTGCTGGTTGACGGCGAGGACCTGGACCACCTCACCTTGGCTCACACAGATCTCATTCTCCTTCAGTGCATAGTAATCTTTGATCACCGCCATGGATGAGGTCCCATTGCAGCCACCTAGGTCATTCTGCTAGGAAACAAGGGCGAGAAAAACACACACAAGGAGACTGGTTCACATGGGCTTGCTCTGCACCGTACTGCATGGGTAAAGGTCAAATCCACTAGTGGGGTAAACAGTAGGTAGAGCACTCCTTGAGTAATGACATTATATCCCTAAACGTGCTCTCAAAGTGCATGTTTTATAGCAACGTTTCAGACGATAGTATAATCACGGGTGAACAGGTATAGATATATCCAGTCCCAGCCCAGGTAAAGGCTCCTTCAACTTGGAAGCCCCTTCCTAGCACGCAAGCTTTCTGACAGAATCCTCTTGCTAAGGGAAGGAAGAACTTGGCACAGGGATACATAAGCACCTGGGCAGAATGAGGACAAAGCAAAGGTCAGCTCAGGGGTCACAATCCTCCTCTATAAAAAGAATATGGATGCTTTGATATTCATCAACTGGCCTTACTCTACATTCTGACTCTCCTGGAGACAGGAGTAAGAATAACACCTCTGCCCAATTCAAAGGCAAGGTCTTGACCTACCCTGACCTGACTCCCTGCCGGAACAGAACTCCTGTAGTCTCCACCACCCCCGCACTCACTAACAGGGGTGTGCTGCCTCTTGTGACCTTTACACTGAGTCTACACCAGGGTAGCTGCTTCTAGCAATGAGGATGTTGACTGGAACAATCACTAAGCTACATCCCTGGCCCTTTTTATTTTATCTTTTTTTATTTTGGAGACAGTAGAGTTGTGACTTTTAGATGATCCACACCACAACTACTCTATTTGGTATAATTCACCTGTTTTCATGCTTGCCATCATAATAATCTGTAGATGATAATAGCCCTTTAACGCAGAGTGCCTGAGCCAGAGGGAACTGGTCTAACTCAGTTCACAAGAAAGAAAAATAATACAGACTAGACTGTGTTTTGTGGAGTGTTCTTGCTAAAATAATCAGCATAAAAAGATGCTATTTCCTACAGGGACAATAAATTATTATTATTATTATTATATTATTATTATTATTTGGAATAGAAACCAGATCACCTGATTCCTAATTTGGCACTTTCCCCATCTTTCTCTTGGTCCTACTACCTTTTAGGGCCAAATCAGCTGTGTAGACTAGGTCAATGGTTAATTAAGTTTATGACCATCCTCACGGTGATGTTTGATGTGTGAATTACCTAGACTGGCTTCCCCCATTCATATACTAATGATCAGTTTCCCTTTGCCACATCAGCCAACAGATGGTGAAGAACTGTGAACTCTGCTTCATAGGTCCTCAAGGCAGGCTATCATTAGAAAGGGCTGTATCTTTTTAAGATGGCAAACACTGGAGTCTTGAGACATCTACCTACCTACCTACCTACCTACCTACCTATCTATATCTATCTGTGTGGTGCTGGAGATTGAGCCCAGAGGTGCTCTACTTCTGGTTTGGATTTAGAATGTCCCCCTAAGCCCTCACGGAAACAAGATAGCAATGTTGGAGGTGGGGCTTGGTTGTTAAGGAGGGGTCACCAGGGGTGTGGCCTTGGGGATTATATGGTTCCTTCTCCCTCTGCTCCCACTCTCTGCTTCTGGCCTCTGTGATGTGAGAGCAGAGGCTTGCACTCTCCCTCTCTCTGCTTCCTGCGGCCATGCCCTGAGCCCTACAGACCTAACCTGACATGAACTAACCTCTAAATCTCCAAAAACTGTGAGCAAATAAATCTTCCTTCCTCTAAGTTGTATGGTCAGTCGTTTTGGATTCTAGCAATGAGGATGCTCACAAGAAAGAAAAATAATCCAGACTAGACTGTTTTGTGGAGTGTTCTTGCTAAAATAATCAGCATAAAAAGATGCTATGTCCTATAGGGACCTCTGAGGCTGTACCTCCAGGGTGCTAAGGGTGGGAGTAAAGAACTGTCACGTACCTTGTTGGCCTCGAACTTGTCCCCAGGCTGGTGGTAGTCGAACCCTGGACTGCCATTGGAGGTAGATATCTTCAGGGGTGGCAGAGGTGGGTTGTAGCTGGACCCCTTTGGGGGCTTCTCCGAGCCCACAGGGACAGAGGAGTAGGGCCTAGGGCTGGCTTGGGGAACTCTCGCAGGCTGGGACCGCATCACAGCTGTGCTTCTTTCTTTCCGCTGATATTCAATGGGTGACTGTAGTGCTGCAAGAGAAGGGCAGGCGGCCACCCTAAGCTCTGGGGATCCTATGAGGATCTGGAGGCCTACTAGGTACCAGGCTTGTGCTGGGCACAGTGTGGATACGTGAGGAAGGCATTGTGAGAACCAGGACACCTACCTAAATAAGGAAAATACAAACCCAGAATGGTGCCACACTCGCTGTGCACAGTGTGCAAAAGGAGGGCGAGCAGATTAGGTTCTGCAGTCGGTGTGTGTGCAGGCGTACATGTCTGGGGAGGGGGGCTGGCTGTCACTCTGACATTTGGACTCGGATATATGTCACTCTGATATTTGGAAGGAAACAAGTGTGAAGCTTTTGGTAAACAAGCTGCACAACAAGTGAGAGCTAGGGCCAGGGGTCTCCATGGGAGGAAGAGGAGATAAGAAGTTTACGTTCAGAGTCCATCACTGGAGCCACAGTTCAGGAACATTAGCCTTGTAGCACTTAGTAGAGGGACTGAAGAGGAAGAGACAAAAGGCTTCCTGTCTAATTCAGAAGCCATGAGATGGTAACAAGCAAGAGGCCAGAGGGGGCATGGAGGGGGTGAGACTGACGGCCTAGATGGGAACAGCAAGCAGGAACAGAAGACAGTTCAGGTCAGAGACGGGGAGAATGGTAGTCAGTGCAGCTCAGAAGGCAGGAGAACACGCTAATTTGAAGGTAAAGACATGAGCTTTGTTGTTTTGTTTTGTTTGATTTTGGTACTGGGGATTAAACCCAGGGGAATACTACTTCTGAACTATATCTCCAGCCCCATTTTATTTTGAAACAGGGCCTCACTAAGTTGCTGAGGGCCTTGCAAGCTGCTGAGGCTGGCCTTGAATGTGTGATCCTCCTGTCTCAGACTCTCAAGTACTGGGATTAGAGGCGTGCATTACCACGCCTGGCTATGAGCTTTGTTTTACTGAGTTTAAGATAACAAAGTTCCAGGGCCTGAGCACTAAAGAGCCACAGCCAGGCAGATGCCACCCAGGTGGAATTCTGTACAAGTGACTTCAAGGGCTGGCCTGATTGTGTTGTTTTTATCAGTATTCACTGTAACAACTATTTAAGTGGGTTAACAGCTGGGGCCCTGAGAACTTTCAATTATAGGGATATTTCCAGTGACAGGTATTCACTTAAATAGGACTCCACACAGGGTCGCACTCCTTTCTCTTTGAGGTCTCAGGAGGGAGAGATCAGCTGAGATGCCCGTGCATGTATCTGTAAGTAAAAGCCTGGCCCTGGCTCCACCAAATCCTTGTCAAAGTATATAACAGGCCTGCAGACATGGCCCTGGCCTAGGGAGCATTCTGTGGGCATTAACTATTTAGGTAATGATAACCTAGTTCAGTAATAGCTCCGTAACTTCCTATAATCAGGAGAAAGGTGTCTTGGATCCATGTAAAAATCAAAATCATGAATTATGTCTAAAGAAATGCAGTTCCAACTTTTAAGTACATTGCAGAGTTATGAAGCAGGCCTTATCAAACTGAATTTATGACTCAACACCTATCATATGGAATTGGGGTACTACCTGGTTATATGCAATGATTGTGCTAAAACATTTGAAAATAATATGCTTTTTTTTTTTTTGGTGTGGTACTGGGGATTGAACTCAGGACATTCTACCTCTGAGTTACATCTCCAGTCCTTTTTATTTTTTATTTTGAAACAGGGTCTCACTAAGTTGCTGAGGCTGGCCTTGAACCTGTGATCCTCCTGTCTCAACCTCCCAAATACTGGGATTACAGATGTGTGCCACCATGCCTGGTTACTTATGCCTTCTTAAATAAGCTACATAGAAAGCTGCATTTTCCCATCAGCCTCAATTTACATAATTTAGGTGTTAAAATCAGGAAAACTGTGCCTCTCTGACAGTTTTTTAGCTTATCAGTTCAGTGTCTTATGCAGATTGTTTTTTGCTTTGTTTGTGAGGGGGTTCACAGATAAGTATATGCCCTACCACTAGTAACTATATTGCAGCTTTATGGTTAAGAGCTTAATCTGGCGCCGGGCGTGATGGCGCACGCTTGTAATCCCAGTACTTTGGGAGGCGGAGACCGGAGGATCCGGGTTCGCGGCCAGCCTCAGCTCTCTCTCTCTTTCTCTTCCTCTCTCTCTCTCTCTCTCTCTCTACTTAGTGAGGCCCTCCGCAACTTCGTGAGACCCAGTTTCAAAATAAAGTATAAAAAAAATAGGGCCGGGGTGCGGGGTGTAGCGCGGAGGTAGAACGCCCCTGGATTCAATCCCTGGTACTGCAAAAAAAAAAAAAAAAAGAACTTAATCTGAAGTCTCATAGCTCTGGTTCAGGGCCTTGATCTATTACCTACTGTTTTTGTGACCTTGGACAGCTTCTTAATTTTTACGAGTCTCTTTTTTGTCACCTAAAAAAAAGTAGGATGCTAGTACCTACTTTAATCCCCATGTTGACCTGAGGATTAAATGTGAAAAAGAAAAAAACAGGTCAAATGCTTAGTATGGTGTGGGGCATAGAGCAAGGACTCCATATGTGAGAGTCATTATTACTTCAATTATTTTTGCTTTCTTTTTTTTTTTTTGCAGTACCAGGGATTGAATCCAGAGGCATTCTACCTCCGGGCTACAACTCCAGCCCTATTTTTTATTCTTTATTTTGAAACAGGGTCTCACTAAGTTGCAGAGGGCCTCACTAAGTAGCTGAAGCTGGCCATGAACTAAGTAGCTGAGGCTGTATTTTTGCTTTCAACTTATTGTTCTACTTTATTTTTCTTTGGTCCTGAACTGATTAATTTTAAACCTTCATTCCAGCTTAAAATCTATCAGAAATTAATGGAATGCAGTTTAAATGGATGAATTAAGCCAGGCGTGGTGGCACATGCTTGCAATCTCAGTACTTGGGAGGCTGAGACAGGAGGATGACAGGTTCGAGGATAGCCTCAGCAACTAGTGAGACTCCCATCAACCTAGCAAGACCCTGTTTCAAAATAAAAATAAGAATAAAAAAGACTGGGGGTGTAGCTTGGAGGTAGAATGCCCCTGTGTTCAATCCCCAGTACCACATACACACAAAAAAGAATTAATGAAATGCAGTTTAAATGGATATATTTTATATATGTACATATTTTTGCATCTAATCATTCTATAAACAAAAATGTTAATTCAAAGTTGTATATTCAGGCCGGGCGTGGTGGCACATGCTTGTAATCCCAGTACTTGGGAGGCTGAGACCGGAGGATCCGGGTTCGCGGCCAGCACAGCTACCCTGTGCAGCTTAGTGAGACCCTGTTTTGAAATAAAGAATAAAAAAAAAAAAAAAACCAGGGCTGGGGATGTAGCTCGGAGGTAGAATGCCCCTGGGTTCAACCCCCAGTACCGCAAAAAAAAAAAAGAAACAAAGTTGTATCTTTCATTAAGTATCATTACTTAAGATTCAGTAATCTTAAACTATATACCAGTTTTATTACCATCCCTCAGGGATGGGCCTGTGTTTCATTTTAGATTTTTTAGAATGATAAAGAACCCTACAGATCACTTACTCTATTTTCTTTCTTTTTTTTTTTTTTTTGCAGTACCGGGGATTGAACCCAGGGGCATTCTACCTCCGCGCTACACCCCCAGCCCTATTTTTTATACTTTATTTTGAAACCGGGTCTCACAAAGTTGTGGAGGGCCTCACTAAGTAGAGAGAGAGAGAGAGAGAGAGAGAGAAAGGGAGGGAGAGAGAGAGAGAGAGAGAGAGAGAGAGAGAGAAAGGGAGAGCTGAGGTTGGCCACGAACCCGGATCCTCCGGTCTCCGCCTCCCAAAGTACTGGGATTACAA